>BPLR01014654.1:0-35619 GCA_021605095.1 Caerostris extrusa
TTTTTACAATTGACTGAACAATGCAGAAAGATTAAACCCAAGTTAAATTTTAGAAATAAATAAAGTAATTTATTTCTTTAAAAAAATTCTGCTTTATTTTGTTGTTGCTATCTTCTCAAAATAATTGATGGTATCGTACAGCCCAAAAACGTTGATTTTTATTTGCAAAATGAGCGTGACAATTTAAAAGGTAAAATTTTTCCAAATAGAGTTTTTTTCTCTTCCAGGTTTCAAATGATTTTGAATTCTTTTAATCATAAAAGCCAGTCTCATTAACTCTTTGCGGAGTTTTTATTTGCTAGATGTTTGGCATTTAATGTTGTGGGTTTAAATTAAAACCAAATGCCACAACTTGAAAAGAAGTTATCTTTAGCGATCGTCATTCGTGCATGTTTTATACTTTTTCGGTGGAATCAATTAATTTTTTTAAATTTCAATTACGTTAATTCTCTGTTAATTCGAGCTTTGAGAAGTTGTATTAATCTAATTAAAGACAAATTTAATTAATGTTTTTATGCCAGAACTTAATATAAAAAGATAAAAAGGTAGCAGTAAGTAAAATCAATAATTTTACTCTTAGTAAACTTTCGATTTTACGTTTATAACAAATTTAAAAGTAACACTTTAATGTAAGCTGAAAATGTATCACTTGATATAATTTGAAAAAGTGATAATAAGGAGAAAAAATAATAAAAATTAAGAATAAAAATATATTAAAAACAATTTATAATGTTTAAAGTAAAAAAAAAAATCCACGTAAAACTGTTTCAAAATTGTTTAAACTTAATAAAAACTTAGAAATAAATGTCAAAAGAAAAAAATTGTACGTGTTGCAATTGTATTGATGGAGTAAAAATGTAAATCATCCCTTAAACAAGCACTGATAAAAATCACTACCAAGATTTTGTTTTAGGGTTGTCACGGAGGAAATTTGTAGCAAAAAAAAAAAGCAGAGTTGGTTGATAACATACAAAAATAAGATTGACAATGATAACATAAAATTGGTTGGTAAAAATTTGTTGATAACTCATAAAATTGGTTGGTAAAATTTAGTTGATAACAAAATTGGAAGTAATTTGGTTGAAAATTAAAATTCAAAATTTAGTTGATAACAAAATTTAGTTGTATTCATCGTATGTTCATGCTTATACTTCCTTGCCATTTAAGAGTAAATTATTCTGGCCGGTGGTATAAAACCCTGGTGGAATGGAGTCAATGAATTCCTGGAAGATTCAGTTTTACAGAATTGTCGGAATTAAATTGCTTTCGTATTAAAAAAAGTTGTCCAAATTGCTAAAGAAGTGGCAGTCACTGATGCCTAGATTTAGTAAGTAAGGATTGATGATGAAGAAATTTCTATTCCTGTGGTTTTGCCTAATCATTGTGCAGTTTGTAGTCTATCATTATCATGCAATAACAAGATAAGAGTCGATCTATTGACCAATCTAGGGCTATTTTTCTTTAAGTTTTTGCATCATTTGTTCAGTTAGTGGCAGCATATTTCTGCTGTGATTGATGAGATAGGTGTTTCATGAAATCAGAATGGATACCTGCACTACAAACACTCATCATCAACTTGTTTTGATGAATATTACGCTTTGAAGTGTGTTTTGGTGATTCCTCCTTGTCCAACTGCTATGCTGAACATTTGCGATTGCTAAACTGGATCAATTTATCATCACAAGTGATAGATAAAAAATCGATCAGATTTGTGGTAAGAAAAAGCAACATCAAGCAGGCTTCCAAACGCTTTTGTTTCTGTTTTTATTCAGTTCATGTGGAACCCACTTATTCAACTTTTTCTCTTTACCGACTAATTTTTTTCTTCATGTTCCAAATGATTGGAGTAGGAAGTTTAATCGATTTTATTTATAAATGATATATGGACATAAAAACGTACCCCTATTATTATTTCAATTTTCTCAATATAATGTCAAATTTGTATTTATGCTAATAAAAGTTAATTTAACTCTCATTTTACAAGTGTTCAAGTTTCGATGATGAAGTTAAAAATAACATTCATCCACACATGATAAAAAATAAATTCATAAATGATTTAAATTTTTTTCTATAAATTCCAAATGTTTGGAATAGGAAGTTTAGTTTATATAATTACTATATTTACCTACTGTAACATTGTTTAACATTTAACATCTGTGATAATTATTGGATACAGAAGTGTATTTATTAGTATTTTCATGAAAAATTTTAATCTTTTTTTTATTCTTCTAAATCTTTATTATTTTTTTTTTTAATTTGTATATCCAAATCTCATACTCTGAATGATAGCATAATCACACCCAGTAAAATTCAACAGCTAAAACAATCGCGATTATAGTCATTTAAAACAAATCATTGCTTATAATCCTCGTTTTACTGAAAAGTGGAATGAAAAATGTTCCAAAGGGATTTTAACCATCTTAATCGGAACCTTTTATTTTTTTATTAGAAGCTTTCGGAGCTCGATTTGCCATTAGCAGCTAATTTGGTGACATTCTTTAACAAGTGATCAGCTAGCTTTCCTGCAGAAGAGGGTCTCGTGCGATCAACTAGCAAAAAGTTTTCTCGAGATAAAAGACGCTCTCTAGTCTCGAGGGTGACTCCCCAGACGGCACGAACCTTAATGCTATTAAGAAAGAGTTAGATTGGCTCGAGAATCAGATTTGGACTTCGCGTCCCGCGTCGCCAATAAATGTCACATATTATTATTTGGCGTATTGTGTGCTGTGTTCATAATTCTGTAGTTATCCCCAAAATTAATGGATATACACCACAATTTCTTTATTTATATTAATAATTATGTACAATACTTTATCCAGTCTTCCCCTTATGTATAAAATAAAAAAAATATATAAATTCGTGTGCTTTTAGATCTTTAATCATTATTTTTATCTTTTCATTTTTAATTTTTATACATCATATTTTAAAATACTCCAGTAGTTAATATAGTCTATTAACAGTATCAATTAGCAGTCTATTGGTCTACAGTCTCAGTAACAGTCTATTGGTATAGCTGTATTTCGTTATAGCTAAAAATCTGAGAAGGGGTATCAGTTGCAGTAAACTTCTTCTAGAATGGCGATACTTGATGACAAGGTAATATGTATAAACATTTGCATGATTCACCACTACTATTACACCACCCCATATTACTGTGTCTATAGTTGAGTTGCCCCTATACAGTTTGGGAATAATGTGGGTGAGAATTCTGACTGGGCTCTCTGATGCTCTACGGTTATATGAGACAGAAACCTACGGTTTAAAGTAGATTTCGAACAACAAGAAACATCCATTGTACCGCTGGGACTCGGACCCGAAACCTGTAGCATAGAGCAACAAATCGCTAGACACTTGTCAATTCAGGTCTCATGTGCATTCCATCAAACTGCCTAGGATGGTTGGCCCCATCTGAAAATCGTAAAATAGGGGCCGTTGGGATAAGGCGACTTTTGTGGCTGCCATGTGGAGCCAAAATTTCCAAATGTGATAACCAATGTATCGCCTAAACCTTGATTGGCTGAGATTGATTATATGTTTAATTCAATTACTGGAATATTTTAAAAGAATTAGAAATCGTTAATGTGGCAAAAATCGCAGAATAGGGGCCGTTGGGATTTGATGTCAAAAAAATCTTTTCAAAAGAGCGACGAATAACGGTTGATTTTTTTTTTTTTTTTTGTTCTAATGCAGTTAGCAAACACTTAGACAATTGTCTGTGTAAATGGCAGCTGTAAATGTTATGAATTTCAAACAAATCAAGAAACTTGTGTTAAGAAGAAGTCGCCAAATGTGGTAACATTTGACGATTTATTGTCCAGTTGACGCTATAAAAGCCGCCAAATCTCAACGGCACCAATTTGGCGATTTGGCCGTCAATTTTAATAATCATTCATTTCACTCATTACCAGTTCACGCGGCTGCTGTTTTTTTTTCTTTTTTGTGTGCTGACCAAAGTCTTTCATTTAGAAATGTCTGGTATTGAAGAATTTTATTTTGTAACAAACACTCCAGGCATTTCTTATAATTTAAGGAAAGGTTCTGTAGCTGGGATTTGGAATGCCAGGGTGAGTTGAAAACTATTGAATGGTTTTATGTTTGAAGCTTTGATTGCTAAGAATGTCGCTTGTATTATTTGTGGAAATGATATGATTCTAACTGCTTTGAAATATAAATATGATAGATATATTTGGAGATGAAGAGCAAATTTTAATGGTGCAGCACAAAAATGTGAAGAGATCAAAATTCGTGGTTCTCTCAATCAAAAATGAATTTGTGCGATATTATGAGAATTACGTATGCCTAAATTAATAGGCATTCGACTGCGGATATAGCTTATGAAATTAGATGAAAGGTTTAAATTAGTTTGATTAGAAATAAATAGTTTTTAATTTTTCAAATTTTAATTTAATTTTTAATTTTTTTTCAATTTTATTTAATTTGGGACTTCATTTTGTTTCGAGTTTTTACTTGAATATTTAAAATCTCGTTTTTCTCCATACAATCTGTCGATTTTTTTGTAGCCTATATAAGGGTTTTCGTTTGATCATTTATTTCTCTAGACGAATTTACATGACAAATTTTAAGAATTATCTAGATTTTGTTTGGTTTGATAACATTATTGAAAATAAATCAATTTTAACGTCGACTTCGTTTTTCGTCAATTTTTAAATGATAAATTTTTTTTGTCTACATACATCGTAATAAATTTTCTTTTTCATACATCATCATAAATTTGTCTGACTACATCAATTAAGAAACATTTTTATTGTTTTCATTGTATACATATTAATAATTAACAATGCATTTCTTCCTTTTTAACGTTTTATTAATTCCTTTCCAAATTATTTATTAAAAAAAACTGTCATATTTTAGCAAGATATTAAACATTTTTGAAAAGTAATCTATTTCCAAAAGGAGGCTAGATAGTATTCATTTTAACTTTCCTCATAACGTCATGTTTTCTAATAGAAAGTGGCAACTTTATTGAAGTGTTTGCTGAATGTCAAAAGATTCCCACCAATTATGAATTTTCTTGCGATAGCGTGAAGCTGCTGCATTATTCATGGCAGCAGTTTACTGTAAAGTGTGGATGCAAAATTAATTACGATCAAAAGCTTGCTTTTCCGCATGGAGAAGCCATAACCTTTTGCGGAAGTTATGTTCGTGCCTTAATTGCAGAGGACCAAAATAAACCTTCTAATTTGTCTTTTCTGAATTCTTTTGTTTGTTGCTGTGCCGGTGGGGCATGTTTCATGCCAAGAAGTAAATTTATGTCATGTCTTGTCTAGAAGTAATTTTAGCAATGAGTCATTGAACGTGAAAGACACAATCGCGTTTGGCGATCAAATTAATTATTCGAACAAATTGAGCAAGAGGTGTACGCTTCTAATCTTTGACAGCTAATGCTTTTAAAAGAGGCCCCCTATTCATGAATTTGTCATTTTTCTTTAGTAATTTAGTATCCACTGCTTTGAAAATCCAAAATGTGTTCTTACCAAATGTATATTCGATCGAATGAATTGATATTCTTTCTAATTAAGACATAACTTTTAATCAAAATTCAGATATCATTAAATAGCTGGGCTTGAAAATTTTTCATATTAATGTTTTTTTTTTTTTTCCAGAACAAAAAATATGTTGAAATACTGTGGCTAAGATTTATTTTCTTCTATTATAAGGAAGACTACTTGTTAAATTAAAGAGAAATGCATTATAAATATAATAAGTAAGGAACAGGGTTTTCCTATAAACGGATATTGTTATAGAATAAGGAAAATGCATTATGGAAGTATAGATGTATGATAGCAAATAACTTTTCTTTTTCTCTTTATAGTTTCCAAATATCAAGGCTATAAGGAAAATTATAAGCAGTGGATACTAAATTACTAAAAGAAAAATGACAGGCTGTTCCAGAATACTTTCTGAAGGCATTCATCTGATTATGTGCGTTTGTGTTATGTGTAAATTACTTGTTTAGATTACATTGATAATGACGAAAACCTATTTATTAAATGCATTGTAATAATAATGACAATCATTACAAATCGTTGCGTCATAAAAAAGAGTAGTGTACTTAATTGAAGGAAACAATTGAAAACAGAGAGATCATTTAACCTGTGTAAAACTGTAGAGAAAGGGAATTTTATTATATTTTTAGTAAGGCTAACTTAACTATAAACACGCATAAAGATAATTATTTAATACAACGATTCTTCTGTTTTTCTTGAAAAGAATAAC
Organism: Caerostris extrusa; assembly: GCA_021605095.1. NCBI lineage: Eukaryota > Metazoa > Arthropoda > Arachnida > Araneae > Araneidae > Caerostris > Caerostris extrusa. Next base: position 6,238 of record BPLR01014654.1, read on the forward strand.
TGAAGAGAACAAAGTCAATTTTTTTTCTTTTTTTATTAAGGTCTAATTAATTGTAAGCATACACACGCAGGAGTTTTTGACTCTATGATTTTTTTTTTCTTGAGAAGAATAACTGAAGGTAATGTTTAATTAAATACTTTTACAATTTTAATACTTTATCCCTACTCTTAATTAATATTTTATTATCAATAAGTGGTATTTTCTCTTGATAATGAAAGGAAAGTTAATTTATTCTTTTTACTAAGGTTAAATTAACTGTAAGTACACTTATGCAGTATTTCTGCCCGCATGTCTTTTATAATTCCTGAGAAAATAAATGAAAATAAAGTGAATTTTATTTTGATTTATTAAGGTTTAGTTAATTGTAAGCACACATACAGAGGAATTATTTACTTCTTTTCTTTCCTTCTTGTTTAAAATTTTAAGGGAATATCAAAACTGTTGATGAGATTTTCTGCATCCTCCTAGCGGTCCAGCAATAGAGAATGCATTACAAGAAACGGGTAAAAAATGAGTTTTTAGAATGATGAGATCGGATACTCCATGTCTTAAAATTATTTAAGTATAGAGCCTATGAAGTATGAGTGTCAGAACTTGTTTACTTTTACTTTATATTCCTTTTCTTAATTTATGCTTTTTTATTATTGAAAGATTTACTCGTTGCTTTTTTATTTTATTTTGATCTGGTAAAGACCTTGGTTACTTAGTGCTTTGTTGTTTATTAATGTTTTTTATATCACCATGTGACTTATTCTCAGCTAGGAGTTTAAGCCCATATTAGGCCATGGAACCTGTAAACCTCAAACTGACTGTGATGAGTGTCAGAATCACAGAGTATAAAAGTAAAAGAAGGTTCTGATGCCTCAGAAAAAATATAATTTTTAATTTCATTTTTTGTAAATTTAATTTGGAACAAATGAGTAAAGTTAGGTAGGTAGAAGCAGTTTTATAGTAAAAACGCAGTTTGAAAAATATGCACTATGACAAATGAGGAAAAGAAATTTGATTTTGTTGTAAAAAACTGTATAACTTAAAAAAAAAAAACTGTAACTGTATAACTTAAAACATACATAATATTAAAATTGAAAGATACAATATGGTATTTATTTACAAAATGCAACGCACTATCACTAAACAAAATACTCTCATTAAAAAACAAAACTTATTTTTTGAGTGCATTTTTGCTACAAGACAGCAAAACTGAAGGAAGACGTTCATTTAAATATGCATTCAAATCATTAAAAAATTAATATATGCTTACTAGCTATTATTAAAACAGTTAATATTGTTACAATTAATCGGAAATAAATACTAATATGATTATATTCATCGGAATAATAATATTTAATATCAAACACTCACTTTAACGTATAATTATCAAATTAATACATTATAAATGTATTGAAATTTAACAGAGGCAAATTAGTTTCAAGTATGTTCATTACAGAAGGGTATTCTGTGGTCAATTACTGCATACATATTTATTAGAAGAGAACAGCTTAAATCATTTTATGCAAGTCCAGCGTATCAGAATTTAGAAAATTTATGTGTTTCTGGCAGCACAACTTGATGTCTAAGCCTCTACTGACGATGATCGCCATAGATTAATAGCCGCAAATATTGATTCTGTATTCTGAGAAGCGTCTGGGCTAATGTTTGTCCACTGTGTAAATCTTAATGTAGATTAAACCTTGAGCTCGAGCTAATCAGGAATTCAACAGTTTAGGATGTCCTCGGTGACTTCATAATTCAATCATTTAAGCAATTCCAGATGCAATTACGCCACAATTTTAAGCTGTAGTTTCAACAAATTGGAGACACGTTCTGGACATTTGTAGCTCTATTTAGATTAAGGATAAGGGTGGAATAGGTTTGCAGTTGTAAATTAATCGTCACACAAGAATGAAGATAAATAGGGGTGAATGAGATTATATATATAATTATATCAATTATATAGTACGATTTAAATGTCAATTTGAATTATTTCCATCCACAGTTTTAGCTGTCTTACTAAACTTATGGATCAACAGAACATCAATGATTTCCGCTTCAAGTTAGTTTTAGTTTGAGAAGATAGAAGACGTTAGTATAAATGTACGTACATCTGCGTACTTTAATCTGCCTTCTCAAGATAATATCACCAAACTGTTGTATGGTTTTAAAAGCTTAGCATCATGATAATGAACAAAATATGTGAAATTAAACATATTATTTCATAAATATTAATACCTTACTAAACTGGTGTTTTAGAAAAAGGTAAAGTTATTAATTTACTACCTTTTCAAGACAATAAATTTTAATAAAATCTTAGTAAGAAAACAATACTTATGGTATTGGAAAATTGTTGAACTTAACATATAATAATTAAATGCATCATAAAAACTAATTATTTTCTGAATGACTTTTAAAACTGTGTATTTCTTAGTATATAAATGGTAAAAGATACCCAAACTAAAGGAAGACGTTCATTTAAATATGCATTCGATTCGTTATGATTACTGGTTATTATTAATTTGTGTAATATTGTTGTAATTAATCACAGATAATTACTATTAAGATTATATTCATCGGAATAATAATGTTTAATATGAAACACTCACTTTAACATATTAATATCGAATTAATACATTATAAATATATTGAAATTCAATTGAGGCAAATTAGTTTCAAATATCTTTATTACAGCAGAGTTTTCTGTGGTCAATTACTGCATACATATTTATTAGAAGAGAAGAGCTTAAATCATTTTTAACATGTCCAGCGATATCAGAATACTCTAAATTGAGAATTAATGTGTTTCTGGCAGCAGAACGTGACGCCTAAGCAGGTTAAGCCTATACTAACGATAATCGCCATAGATTAATAACCCCAAATATTGATTCTGTATTCTGAGAAGCGTCTGAGCTAATGTTTGTCCACTGTGTAAATCTTAATGCAGATTAAACCTTACGCTCGGAGCTAATTAGGAATTCAACAGTTTAGGATGTCCCTCGGTGACTTCATAATTCATTCATTTAAGCAATTCCTGATGCAATTACGCCACAATTTTAAGCTGCAGTTTCAGCAAATTGGAGACACGTTTCTTGACATTTGCAGCTCTATTTTGATTAAGGATAAGTGTGGAATAGGTTGTGATTGAGAAATCGCTAAGACAGTTTGTGGTTTGTAAATTAATCGTCACACAAGAATGAAGATAAATATTGTTGGATTGAATTTATATTAATACTGTACGATTTAAATGTCTATCTGAATTATTTCTGACCACGGTTTCAGCTGTTTTACTAAACTGATGGATCAACAGTACTTAAATGTCTTCCGCTTCAAGTCAATTTTTAGTTTGAGGAGATCTAAGAAAGGCTTTAGTAGAAAGGCCATACATAAGCCGATCTGTTTTCTCATGATCATATCCACAAACTGCGGTATGAGTCTGAATGACCGAGTGTCTAACGCTCTGGTAGTCTTTGCTTCGGGTTAAAGACTCAGAGCAGCCATGGATGTTTGTAGTGGTTCGGGATGCAATTTTAAACCGTAGATCCCGGACTTATATAACGATAAGATCGTCACAGAGCCAAGTCAGACTTCTACCTACTGGTGCTCCATCTCAACAGAAGTCCCCCCTTTCCCTTCAACCATGAGTCCATACTGGTTCTTGGACTTCGTCTAGATGACTAACAAGTGGAATAAGTAACAACAACTATTGCATGGTTTTAAAAGTTCTGTATCATTATAATGAACAAAATATGTGAAATTAAACATATTATTTCCTAAGTATTGACACCTTCCTAAATTTGTATTTTAGCAAAAAAGATGTTAATTTAGTTCCACTTTCAAGGCAATAATTTTTTAATAAAATCTTAGTAAAGAAGAATTGCTTATGTTAAGGGTTTATTGTTGAACTAACATCTAATAATTAAATACATCATATAAACGAAATATTTTCTAAATGACTTTTAAAAATGTGTATCTTAGTATATAATTGCTAAAAGACAGCCAAACTGAAGGAAGACATTCATTTAAATATGTATTCCATTCAATAATATTTAATATTGCTAACTGATTGTTACAAAATTATTTAATATTGTTGTAATTACTCGTAGATAAATACTGTTAAAACCGACATAGAAATGATGCCGTTAGTCCACGTATACTCGTAGGACGGCCAAATAATTTAACATTAATATAAAAACAATTAATAAAAATACGAAAATTAATACTGAAACAAACAACTATTTACCTTTACTTTTAATGAATACTAATATATACAATTACAATCAAATTTAGATCTTTACATTGGCACTTAAAACAGACTAAATAAAAAATGTTTATAGAGAAGCAATCATAATATTAAGCATACCTCAAATGAAATATTCCCATGAGTGGGTAGGCAGTGATTTACCAGTAGCCTCAAAACCTTTTAACAAAAGAGAATGCTCCCCGCAAATTCAAAGATGGACATAGATCTATGTTATAAATTATCCAAGTAGCCATTCTCGCAGCAAAAATTGTGTACCAGGCTCACGCACTGTCGCAGATCGTTCGCTCTGCTTTCAACGGGTCTTCCTTTTTGCCCGCAAAAACTCCAAAAAAGGGTCCCACCAAAACCGACCGGTTCTTTTGGACCTGACCGTGTGCCCGGAGGGGTTATCTACCATTCCTGATTCATACAAAAAAAAAAAAAAAAAAGGAAATACCCTTACCCACACACAACAGGATAATTACCAGTTACAACAAATACTATGAAGATTAAATTCAGCAGAATAATAATTGAATTTAATATCAAACACTCGCTATAACATATTAATATCAAATTACTACATTTTAAATATATTGAAATTTAACAGAGGCAACTTAGTTTCAGGTATCTTCATTACAGCATGGTTTTCTGTGGTCAATTACTGCATGCATATTTATTAGACGAGAAGAGAATAAATCATTATAAGCAAATCCAGCGAATCAGAATTTAGAAAATTAATGTGTTTCTGGCAGCACAACTTGACGCCTAAGCCTCTACTAACGATGATCGCCATAGATTAATAGCCGCAAATATTGATTCAGTATTCTGAGAAGCGTCTGAGCTAATATTTGTCCACTGTGTAAATCTTAATGCAGATTAAACCTTGAGCTTGGAGCTAATCAGAATTCAACAGTTTAGGATGTCCCTCGGTGACTTCATAATTCAATCGTTTACGCAATTCCTGATGCAATTACGCCACAATTTTAATCTGTAGTTTCAACAAATTGGAGACACGTTCTTGGACATTTGTAACTCTATTTAGATTAGGATAAGGGTGGAATAGGTTTGTAGTTTGGTGTCACACAAGAATGAAGGTAAATTGAATGAGTTTAGTACGATTTAAATGTCAATTTGAATTATTTCAGACCACAGTTTTAACTGTCTTAAAACTTATGGATCAACAGATGATTTCCGCTTCAAGTTAGTTTTAGTTTGAGAAGATAGAAGACGTTAGTAGAAATGATCTGCGTACTTTAATTATAATATCACCAAACTGATGAAATGAGATTATATCAACACTGTACGATTTAAATGTCAATCTGAATTATTTCAGACCACATTTTGAGCTGTCTTACTAAATTGATGGATCAGCAGAATTTAAATGTCTTCCGCTTTAAGTCAGTTTTAGTTTGAGAAGATCTATGAAAAGCTTTAGTAGAAATGTACGTACATCTGTCTATGTTAGTCTATTTTCTCATGATCATATCAGCAAGTTGTTGTATGGTTTTAAAAGCTTAATATCGTGATAATGAACAAAATTTGTGAAATCAAACATATTATTTAATAACTATATTGATATCTTACTAAATTGGAAATTGAACAAAAAGCTAAAGTTATTTATTTAGTTCCATTTTCAAGACAAATAAAATAATTTATAATAATTTTAATATTATAATTTTTATATATTTAATTTTAATATAATAATTTAATAAAGTACTTTTTAATAAGAGCTTAATTGAAAAACTATGTTCATGTTATGTGATGATTGCTAAACCTAACATCAAATAACTAAATACATCATATAAACTAATTAATTTCTGAATAACTTTTAAAACTGTGTATTTGTAAAAATAAAAGTTAAAAAAAAAAAAACATAAATTACATATAATGAAATTGTTCTTTGAAATAATACTTGTACATGAAATTGATTTGTATGTAGTAAAATAAAATTAATTTAAAAACAAAATATTAACATTCTCTTTTGAAGAATATGTTTAATTAAAGTGAGTTATTTTTTATTAGTATTTATTTGCTTAGCTTTAAGATGACCATAAATGACGAGGAAATAATTATTTTGTATAACTTAAAATAAAAAATATTAATAATTATTCCTAATTAATTAGTAGTTAATTGTTTCTTAAAATATATAATTTCTTGAATAATAAATTAGCATTCTTAAAATTGTTTTTAATTATTTTTAATTCTCTTTAAAATAAATTTTCTATAAAAATATTGTAAATTGAAATTTCCTTCCATCTTTAAAATAAAAAAAAAAAATAAAATCATAAAAGATTTCTTTAAAAATAAAATTTATTTCTTAAAAGAAAACTATTTTTAAATTATTTAAAATACTAAAATTAATATTATTCCTTAAATAAAAGTAACTTCCTTTAAATTACTTAAAAATACTTCCTTCTTAAATTAAATAATTATTTAATAACATACATGAATTGTTTAAAATTTTTACTTTATTTCCTTAATTTCTCATCATTTAACTTCCTTCCATAAAACTTAAAAATAATTTTTTTCTTCCTTTATCAGTTATTTTTTTTAGCTTCTTTTCGTTTCTCCAAAAAATTAGAGAGTTTTTGCGTAACGTTCTTTTATCGTCCGATAATTTTTTTCTCTGTAGCCCGCATGCTCATATGAAACATTATTACAGATACGCATGCGCAATTTCCTATGAGAATGCGCGCTAGGAGAAAAATATCGGACGATAAATAAACGTTATGCAAAAACTCTCTATTATATTCTATAGGCCTGACTCGTGGCTGGTTTGGTTTGGTTTGACGCTCTACGATTATCTTATGCACACTTTCGGCTAAACAGACCGGGACCTACAGTTTAAAGTGGATTCCGAACTACTACAAACACCCGTGGCACCGCCAGACTCGAACCCAAAATCTGTACCGAGCGCTAGCCACTCCGACTCGTGGCTGAGTGCCTCCAACATTGATGATCATTAGGGCGGATATTCAACCCGCTGGTAGCTTTGTTGCAGACACTGTTTCAAAAAACGAGGACCCTCGTTTGGGTTTATGATATTCAGCATCTTGCCTCATAAGTCGGACTATTACTACACCTACTACACCACACCACATCACTGTGTCTAGAGCTGAATTGCCCCTACATATTGGAATGGTGGGGATGAGAAGTCTGACTGGGAGCCGTGATTCTCTACAGTCATATAAGGCAGGGAACCTACGGCTTAAAGTGGATTCCGAGCCACTACAGACATTCATAGCAGCGCTGGGACTAGAACCGAAACATGTGACACAGAACGCCAGAGCACTAGATACTTGGCCATTGAGGTCCCTCGTCAGTCGGACTACCTGGTGAGAGTTTTCCAGATTTTCTCCGCTACGACATGCAAATGTGGGCTAGTTCTACTCTAAAAGATCTCAAAGAAGGCAATACCGTCCTTCTTCAGCGACTCGGAGCTAAGTCCGGACTTCTACCTACAGGTGCTCATCACAACAGAAGCTGCTCTTCTTTTCTCTCCTTCCATGAGACCACGGATTCATGGACTTGATCTAGATGTTTCTGCTTAATTGAACCTGTGGCTCCAAAGAGAAGGAGTACTAGTCGCTCTGTTATCTGTATCCAATGAAAATGTTATTTTTAAAATATATGATATTGGGCCTTAGCACTGTTGGCCTAGTGGCTGGTGCTGTGTGCCGCAGGTTTCAAATTGAGTCCCGTTGTTGGCTTGGATGTTTTTAGTGGTTTGTAATGCACTTTACGGTTTTCTGAACCTGGCTTACGGTCTTACGGCTTGACTTTCTGGTCTAAAGTCAAGCCGTAGGGCCTGGTCTAGTATGAGGGTAAAGCGTAGGTATGACGACAATAGCCCGTAAAAAGTCAGCGTCACGGAGTCAGTAATTGAGTCAGAATTTTACCTACGTGGGAGCTCCATCATGACAGAAGCTGCCCAACCCTGCATGAGACCACACACTGATTCTTGGATTTGGTCTAGATGTTGCTGTCTACCAAGTAGGATAAGAAATAACATTTCTTTTTATTAATTTAACTTCCTTAGGAAGTTAATTAATTTTAACAAATAAATAAATTAAATAATTCTTTTTCTTATTTTCATCAAAAAATATTAGCTTTAAATACTATACTTCTTACAAAATATTTAGCACCATTCATTTCATCTAACTTTGGATAGAAAGAAACCGCAATTTAAAATAACTTTGAAAGACGATTACATAACGATTTCCAAAGAACTCCATTGTAAGTAATAAAATCTAAAGATGGCGTGTTGGAAAAAAAATGGAAAAAAGAATTGCCAAAGTTGCAAACTTTTTTTTATCTATAAATCCCATTTAGGAAGCATTCGACTCCAAATGAGAAACTTGAACGATTCATCTTCTAAGTCATACACTTCAGATATAGATTCGATGAGAGGATGAATTCTGCTTATGATGGCTGATGCCTCTCCAGGGACAGGATGGGTCATTTCCAGAGGAAGCAAAATTCGCCGGGGATGTGTCTGAGTGTATATGCTTCATTTTTTCCAGGGTGGAAAAAACAGTATATCGGAAATCTTTTGTGAGTGCCTGCTCCCAAGTGATTAGTGCTAGGAGAGCAGGTGGTTCTCTTCATTGTTGATTCATGTTGCTAAGCTGAAATCAATCAACTCTATGGAACTCTCAAAAAGTTGGGGTGTTTTCTGGTCCAGATGAAACGAAATACGTTTATGGCATTCAACATTTTCAATACATTTAACATGTCCATGTGTGAAAGTATCATGAGAATTTTGATATGCATATCTGATATTATGCTAAACATCCTAATTTATGTTAAAAGATGACTAAGCATTTTTTCTGAATCTTAAGCAGATACGATATTTAACACGTCAATTTAACACGACGTATAAGGTGGTAACAAAGGTTTGCCTGCAATATCGGTTTTAATTAGCTTGATGGCCGAGTGGCTTATTCTCTGGTTCTCGGTGCCAGAGATTTTGGGTTAGAGTCCAGGTGGTCCCATAGATGCTTGTAGTGATTCGAATCCATTTTAAACTGTAGTTCCATGTCTAATAGGACTGTAGAGCGTTGTTCTTAGTGAGCGTTGTGGTTGTGACAACCCTACCCTGTGAAACGAAAGCATATCCTGTCTCGAAATCTGCCAGTAGGCGGACGGCCCTGGCCCACCAAGGGGCTGTTGCGCAATGAGGTGATGATAAATTGTTATCTAAGCCAATGTCAACAGTAATTTTATTCGTTCTCACTTGAAAGCTGAGATAAATTTAAAGATAAATTTAAAATATGTAAATTAAAAAATTTATTGTAAATGAGTTTTTGGCATTTTTTAGCGATGTATTTAGACGAGGAGAAAGTATTTAGTACATTACCCTGACCAGGTGTTTAGTTATGTAATAAGAAAGCAATTAATTTTTACAGCCTTCCTCCTTCTTCTTAACCGTACGGCGCGATGGTCTATTGGCCAGCGCTCTGGCTTTGAAAACACAATCTTCATGTCCGAAGATTTTGGCCGTGGCATGGATGCTTTTGTTAGTGATTCAGAAACCACTTTAAACTACAGGTCCCGGTATGTTTAAGCCGCATGTGCCCAAAATGACCGTAGTGTGACAAACCAAACCAAACCTCCTTAACCGTGCGGCCTGAAGGCCAATTGACTAGCGCTCTACCCTTTGGTAACACAGACATCAAGGTTCAAATCCTGACGGAGGCATGGGTCCACATTAAATTGTAGATCCCAGTCTGATTAGCTTAAAGTTTGCACAAAATTACCGTAGAGGAACAAGCCAAACCAATCCTCCTTAACCGTAACCCATCAGGTTGATTATAACATCAAATTATAGTTTCGCCTTATAGAAAAACAATATAATGATCCTCAACACCACTTTTCGACCGATTAAAGACTTTATATGCATCTACACCGATACCGTAGAAAATTATATGGAAGATTACCAACTTCTTAATAAAAGCAATATTTGAACATTTCACATTTAATTCAAAGGAACAACAGCATGCGGATAATATATTAAAAATTTTAAATGATATTTGTATAATCATCAGCTGAAAAAGAAAGAATATAATTATATGCAGCTTGAGGAATACATGCACTTTAGAAAACTGGCATAATGAAGGAAATACAGAAGCTTGTTAAATGACATATTACAAGTTAGAGTATTAGAGAATTTTTAAGAGAGAGAGGGAGAGAGAGATGTAGTGTACCAGGCACCTACTTACCACGCATCGCATAGGCGTGGGTGACTGTGAGGAAAGTGATGAGGAGAGTGGTCAACAGAAACACTCCCAGGTAGTTTCTCATCTTATATCGTCCTCGGAAGGCGGGTGGCGGATCAGCTTGACACAGGTAGATCTAATGAAAAATACACATAATATAAAAATCAGTGGAAAGTAAATTTATATTGAGTCAACAGAATTTTATTACAATTTTTTCCATATAACCCTTTACAGTGAAGCTAATACTAAATTTTCGTTGTTATTCTTCACTGAGTTATATTTATGGAATTTCGGGCGGGAAGATCGTTAAACGCATATATATCATATTGAATTTAAATGCATTGAATCGCTAATATTTTATTAAATATTTTTCATGCCATTAATTATAGTGAAATCGCTACATTATTGATCTTATCTCTCATTGTTCATAAATTAATGTTTTTGGTATTTATACGTATGGAGATTTTAGCGTTGTATTATATTTTTAGTGACTTTATACATAAAGAAATGATAGAATGTATTTTAGTTGCAATTAAATCCCATTAAGCCTACACTATTTACCATGTTGAATTAATATTAGAAATTTTAATGATGTCTACTACTCCCATTCTTTGTATATAATTATTTTTCCTTTTCTAATAATTGTAACTTGGAAATAGTTTTAGCTTATGAATAATTCAGAAATAGCTTTGAAAAAAAATCTATGATCTAGTATTTTCTTTTTAAGGACGGTGACTTTGAAAGGTGGCACAATGCAGTTGGTACTACAAAAATATATTTCACTAAATTTCACAGAGATGTAAGAATTTATAAATCAAAATAAAAAATAAAAATAGGTGTCACAAAGGAAGAAGAATAAAGGTAAAATAATCTCGATGAAAGACTTTCAGATAATCTTACATCATTTTAAAAAATAATAAACAAAAATTCTCGCACCCAAATCAAATTACTTCTCCAGAGTCATCCTTCTAAAAGATGATAAAACTTTATTGGATTAAAAATTGTGTTTATAAAAGCATACATCAAAGAAATTTATATTAAATTTATATGTTTCCTTTTCATCAATTTATATGAATAAGATGAAAATAATATGGTATCAAAAAAGATAAGTAATACAGGCTAGGCTTTGTAAAATGTGAAGACAGAAAAACTAGTTTTATTCGGAAACTAGTTTCATAGAAACTAATGTTAAAGTAAAAGGAAGAAAGATAGAAAGTAGATATAATAAAAAAGAATCTTAAGAAATTTTTTTATTAGATTTAAAAAAAAAATGAAAGAAGGCACCACATAACTTCAGTTATATTTAAAAATTCCAAAAGTGCTAAATTTGTAATTTGATCTCAATATCAGAATGATATAATTGTGAAGTTACTATGAGATAAAAAAGCCTCATCTAATTTTACATTACACTTCCCTATTCTGGTGTAAGGTAAAAAATACCATATATAAGTTACAATATGAAAGCAATAAAAACAAATAACTTTATAAAAAATTATGAATTTAAAAATTATAAATTTAAACCATAATTGTAAAATATTTGATACTATGTATAAATACTATGGTATCTATGTATAGATACTGTACTAATATTTGATACTATGTTCTTTTTATCTTAAGAATGTATCTAGGTTTGATTATATACAAAACTATTTCAATAAAATTGGATAAAGAATTCAACCAACTTTTATACTCAGTAAGTCTTTCTATTATATAAATTTACTGATAAGTATTTCTCTTCAAAACAAAATTATCTCATATGTGCTGGCAATTTAAGTGCTCTCTTGCATATGGCAGATTTGTTTTGTGGAAGTCGAGAACAAAACAATGTGCAAAAATAACATCGCATATGTTGCCTCAATGGAATTATTTTTTGTGATACTCACAGAGACAACGGCCAATATTCTAGATACTACTTTCTTTTATGTAACAATAAGGGTTTGTTGCCTGTATTTCATGCAACAATGCTGTTGTTTTTGTGTCTCACCTTATCGAATGCCAGACAGTTCTGTCTTTTATCACATGTACGAGAGGGGAAAAACATGGTATGAAATGATGCGGTAATGGCCATGTGCTCTATCTATAGATTCATCGTCATCATCTGCTGAAGTAATGAAATTCCTTTGCCAGAAACAAAGAGATAGAGAAAGAGACAAAAAGAAAAGTGGAGGTAGAGAGAAACAATTCGAATCTTATCGAATCTTTTGGGCGAGGGTTATGCCAGGCACGAATGATTCGAATCCCGGGAATAGAACAGCATTTCTGTCACAATCATTCCATTTCCTTCCGATGCGACGATTGATGGACAATAATAATGAAGAACCTGTAGCAGATTGTAAACAGATCAGCTTTTATCTTAATTGATAAAATGGCACACCCACAACATGATTGAAGAGATATGGAGATAGGATATTGGAAGTTAATTAATCATGTCAAAAGTCTACTTAATAAATTAGTGAAAGAGTTGTCACTTTGTAACGTATTAGGATGCTAATTTCATTGTAATTAATGCTTATTGATTCTATTTTTAAATCAAGGCAGGGTGTAAGAACAATTTATTATGAAAATTAGCGGACTTATAAGTGTATTTTTATATAATTTTGAAAAGTAATAAGATCCACCCACTCCATTAAAGTGTGAAAGAGCCATAATTGCTAATAACAAATGAATCATGGTATTTTAGAAACAAAGTGAAGCAATAATTAAACTGTCAGAAACATAGGAAGCAATTAAAATAAAAGATAGATTAGAAAACAGACTCGTAATAATTTTTGTCAGTCAGTATGAAATATTTGATTTAGTATATGATCAGCAAATATTATGTAGTTTTGGTGAAGCATCCATATTTATATGGATTCAATGAGCTTAGTGTTTATAGTTAATTGGGCTTCTAACAGCTGATAAGTTTAATTTATGGCAAATTTAAGTACCATGTTTGGCTTCTAAAACTCCATGTTTAATTTAAGTGCCTTAAGTTTAACTTCTAGAGTTGGGAAACCTGGGATGGCAACTGTATACAAATTTCCCACATTTGTGCCACAAATGAGCTCAAGAATACTTCCGTCAGGATTTCACCTTAATAATAGTTTTGTCCCTTCATTTGCCAACTACCATTTGTGACGGGTGTGTGGGGCTAAGGTTAAATTTCTAATTGGTGTTCTCATTCTAAGAAAGTTAACAACCTTCCTCTTTGCCAAGAGTATACAAGCACATAAAGGTAGGTTTCCGTCAGATACTGACATTTAGCATCGTATGACGTCCACTAATCGTAAGCCGAATCTTCTGTCAACTCAGACATGATAACAGATTGACTGGCATTCTTTGGCTTAAGATTATAATATCTGGTCTACAGATACTTTAAATTTCCTCACATTGTAAATTAGATTGTTCCGCAGTACCTTTTTTAAGAATATGGCATTTAAGTATTCCATAATATTAAAACTAAAAAAATATTATTTCGTGCTTACTTTGATGGTTTTGCCAGAAAAATTTAAACCAATTTAAAATTTATTTCTTTTTTGAAATTTGAAATTTTCTACATAATTTTACAAAAAATTAAAAGACGACACATAAATACATCACACAAAACAAATCTCTCAAATAATGTAAGCGGTCTGTTCCCTATTAAAGGGTTTTTCTTTGTAAACATTTTTCATTTTACTATCAATGCAAAATGTTTTCTCAGTAGACCACCCACGTTACTCGATCAATTGATGGTTCGAACCCTTCGGTAAGAAAACAAAGGAACTTTCTCGAACTTCAGTGGATTTAATAGGTCTCTTTAAGCTGGATTTTCACCGCATATTAATATCGCACATCTCAAAATGTCAGCCAATCAGATGTTTAATCTCTTCTGTACTCAGGCTCTGATTGTCTGACGTTTTACGGCATGCAATATTAATTTGGTGTAATTCAGTTTAAACCCAGAGAACGTAGTTGTCTACATCTCGTTAAAATCACTGAAGGGATTAATTATAGTTTTATTTTAAAACTATTAAATAGATAATAAACAATAAGTAAGTAATTATGTGAAATTTATAATTGCCTATAATAAATTAAATTAATAAGAATTAATCTAATTATTAAATAAATTTAAATAATTTAAGTTAAAAAAATTCAATTGAGTTTGAATTCTACAATATTTATTTAATTAATTTTATATTTATTTAATTATTTTTAACTTCAAAAAAATATGTTCCAAATAATTAGACAGAAGAAAAAATTTCGATATTTTTACATTTGATAGTAAACATATTATTATTTTAAGCATAATTAATTCATATATTTATCACATTTTATTAATATTTCATATTTCGTAAAAAAAATATATTTCTGTTAAAAACATGCACGAATTTCATAATATTAAATTTAGTAAACATAAAATAATTGGAAACTAATGGATTTATTACATCCGATGCATAATTTTATCAAAATGTTCCAGAATGTCCAAAATATAAGTCAGTTATTCTTTAAACTTAATGAAAACAAAAAGGTTTACATTAACCAAATTTGCTGTTTTTTCGTAAATTTAATTATTTATGGGACAATGTATTTTCTTATTACTAAATAAATAAATCTACTTGCATTTGCTTTACGTAAAAAAGTTTTTTTCATTAAATAACTTTTTCATTATTAATTAACCTAATGAATTGTAATTACTTAAGTAAATGACATCAGTGACTTCTGCCCCTGTTATTACGAAGTTTTATTTATGGAAAAAAAAATTAAATTAGTTGCAGGCATTAGGGTTAATTATGTGTAATTAATTGTTTTATTCTTCATAATAATAATTTTCTAGAACATAAACAAGACAATAAACACTATGTTTTTCTTGAATAAATATATTAGAAAATTACTTCTTTTAATGTAGTTTCTTCAAATATAAGTATAATTTATATACTTTTCTAATTATTCTCAAATTTATGTTGAATTATTTATTTTATTTGCTTATTATTTTTATTTGAGATTAGAACATTTTATTAATTAAAGATCTTATCCATAAATATATTTTTTATGGACAAGATTTTTTTAAATCTTTCTCACGGCATTTTTAAAAAAATTTTTTATATAAGTAATCTAAAATTTATCTAATCAATTATATCACAAACAGCTCATTCAGGACTATGAAAAGTTAGTGCCTTCTAGGGAGATTTTTAAGGGATTTGTGGCCACCGAATTTAAGGAGAGAAACTTAGAAACATCCTACCATCAAGTGTCATTGGTAGAAATCGCTAAAAACTCTTTTTTCATCAAGTCGATGTGAGATGTTCTGCCATAATTGACACTGAATCTTCTTGTTTCTGAAAGCAACTGAAGCTACTGTCACAAATAGAGAAAAGTACTCCGAGTTTCAAAAGCAGCTACTGCAACAAATGCTCAAATAGTTGCAGTTATTCTTCTAAGTTACTTATCATTTCTTTAACTATTTCAATATATGCTGCAGATACTACATGAAGCTTCAGCATACTTATACCCTTGCACTTAATGGAGCTACTCCTTGTTTCTGTAAAACGCTATCACAAAATGAGACCGCAAATCGATGAAATTATTCTTCATTTTTGAAATTTCAAAAAGCTATTGTAAAGTATAGCGCAAATATTCGAAGCTGCTCATCTATTCTGAAAGCATATTTACCGTCAACGGAGCCCCTGATATATATATATATATATATATATATATATATATATTATATATTGAATAACAATACCATATCTCGCATCATATAAATATGTCATTGAAGTTTAACTTTCCATACCAATATACATCAACGAAACTAAAGATGGATTACACGATGGCACATAATAAAAAGCTGCGTGCAGTACTTTTAGAATAGGACCGCGACAATAAATAACTATTTGATAACTTAATAGAATAATAACATCAATAAATACAAACGAACATTTAAACTCAAGGCGTTCCGGTAAAGGATTATTCGATATTCTTGCAAAGTGCTATTAAAGTAATTGTTGACGTCACAAGAAACGAAATAGGTCATCCAAGCTCGCCTACTCGTCAGTGTGCTGATGCAATTTGGAGCCCAACAAATAGGCAATAGTTTCTGAAAGATTGGAAGAAGTCTTTTCCCCCCCCCCCCCCCACGAAAAAGCAGACGACATACAATCAGACGATAAGTGTTAATCTGCAATCGGACCTGCCTTCCCCTTCACTTGATCGCAGACGGAAATAGATTTCTCTGACTTTGAAAAGAGGATTTCCTTCTCTTGCCTCCAGTAATCCTGCCCTTCTCAAACCTTTTGCTGAGCAACGATTTATTTTTAGGAAATGAGATCTGCCCTTTTTTAATGATGTCCATTAACTAAGAGCTCCTCGAAGAAAGCGGGGATTTTTTTACCCATCCTGGTGAAGTGTTAAGTTACATTATGAATACAAATCTGTTCCTTTAAGTCGTCTTATTTTTGTCATATTTTTAACCTGGTGACAAAGAAACGCCCAGAGATGCATTAAGGAGTGCTTTGCATCCATTTTCCTAAGCTCCGAAATGACTATCCTGCCAGAGATCGTCGTTTAAGGTGACTTCGTGTGATCATATTTCCTTGAAAGAGAGGATTTGCAGTTGGAGACGTATGAATCGATTGCATAAACGCCCCCACTTTTGTTGCATAATGGAAGGGGAGAAGAATGAAAAGCTGTTCAAAATACAGTTTTTTGAAAGCCATAACCAAAATATGCATGCTTTACTTTTTGCATTTATGGTATAGTTAAGAAAGAATGTAAAATAAAATTATATAGTTAAAATAAGTAAGTGTATCACAAAATTGTTTTTGTAGAAATACAAATTTGCATATGCTTTATAAACTGTTGATGGTAAAGTTATCACATTTTTATAAATTATAAGGTGAATGTAGAATTTAAAATACTGGAAGATAAAAAAAAAAATCAATCATATCAAAATCATTTATCAGTAAATCAAAGAATCGAATTTCAGTCAATCGAAATATCTAATAGTCAATCAAAGAATATCGGTTCTTTTGCTTCCGAATGAGACAAATTTAATTACCTTAATCAATCAAAACCCTTCTTTAAAAGTACTTATTGTTAACTATGGTTACTAGTACTATTGTTAACTACTAACTTAATGTTAACTTTGTTTTATTATTATTCAATTACTATTATAAAAATTGTTAATACAACTATTATGGTTATAATGGTGAATCATACCATTATTTGGCAAAAATTTAGGTATTTGAATTTAAAAAAAAAAAGTACATAAGAAAAACCCCTCAAAGATTAATAATGTCTTTAGATATTTCAGGTTAATTTAATTGCCCTAGCACAAAAAAATTTTGTTATTTTATTTCATGAAAGAAAACATCTTTTGTTAAAATTGTAATTCAAATCATTCCGATAAAGTATTCTGAAATCTTTTCCATTTATAAGAAGAAGAAGAAAAAAAAAAAGAAGAATTAAGGAAATTTCTTTAAAAATAAAAAAAAAAAAATAGTTGTACTATATATCAAATGAAAATCTTCCTACATTATTGAAAATATTGCTTGCTTGAGGTCAGACGCCAATTGTCTGGCATTGCTTCTACTCAATTTATTTTGAACCTCAAGTTTTTTTTTCTTCAAAGTCGAATTATAGTTAACCACGCAGAAAATTAATCAAAAATCCAAATCTCACCATCTGTGGAATTCTTATAGCCTTCGAATTCTCTTTTCTTAATTTGCTTTAGAAATGAAGTCCCAGTTTCTAAGATCAAAGGAAAATACTAATTTGCAATTCAGTCTATTTTTAGCATTGCAAAACAAAGCAAACCCAAGCAGATTCTATATCAAGATGCTACTTCAGATTGTCGAACCGTTCTAGAATCGATCTCATTTGCCATAATTAACTTTTGCATGGCCAGGTTTTTTTTTTCTTAATGCTCAGATAGAAGAATTTACGTCATACTAGTCAGGTTACAGAATTTACGTCATGCTATAAATTACAGTACAAGGCAATTGATGAGATATTTTTTCAATGAATAATTAAACTAACAAATTTCAAATTAGTAGAATAAATAAGTTTTTTTAACTGTAGTGATGCTAGTAAAAGGACTTTGTTTTTGCTTTCGTTTTTCTCATTATTGAATTAATCGGAATAATTAACATTGGAACGATCTTCAATGATGTCATCTTAGACTCAGAAAATTTTTTTTTTGTCGTCATTATGAAAATCTCCTTGCTCTTTTACTGAACAGAATGTTAACTATTCATCTTTTTGTGTAAAATATATATAGGACGATATAATATTTCGATGCATAAACATTTGATTTGCAAACAGAATTCGGCGTGACTTACATGGATAATGTAAGTCACGCCGAATCATCATCATCATCAATTACAATGTCAATTATTTATTATTAAGTCATCAGCATTTTGCCAGACATTAAAAAAATAAAATTATCTTTACTGTTAATTAAAAAAAAAAAAATACTGAGATTTACAGAGAGAAAGAACACGATTCGAAGAATATATTTTCTCAAACATATATTTATAGAATAAATTTACATTAATTAAAACTATTCGATTTTATATAACTTCATCAATGAAATAATCATTTGTGGTGCAATAATAAATGAGCCAGTTATTAGCCTAAACGAGAAAAATAATTGTTAAAAAGAAATTTCAAATCATATCGAAATTCATTGAAATCGGAATTAATATTGTAAATTTAAACTAATTGTTATTTATTTTTAAAATTACCAGGAAATACTTTATAGATGAATAATACTAGATGCGACAAAATACCAGATATGAAAATAATAGAAAATATTCATAAATCGTACGGAAAAGCATGTATATATTTCTTCTTTATCGGCGCCACAATCCTATGGTGGGTTACGGCGTCTGCCTACTGTCAGATTTTGAGACAGGAGATGTTTACTTTCTACGGGGCATGATTGTCAGCCCTACTCCCAACAGTCATATATGATAGGGACCTACGATTTAAAGTGGAATTCATCAGTAGATTCGAACCAAAGCTTTTCTGCACGCTAACTATTTATGTTACCATTGGGCCATAAGTTGGAGGCAGAGCTATCATAGATATAATTTTATATTTTTCACTAATTATGGTAATTAAATATCCAAATTGTTGAAAAAGTACCAAAATAATTTATTCTAAGGATTAAATATTAATTCTAAGTTTTTAATACTGGTAAGATATTATACCATATATACCACTTATAAAACATCCAGGGCATCGCCAGGATTTGAAACCGAAATCTATGGTACTGAGAGCCATTCGGCCATCAGTCCCTATCTACCTACATCCTTATTTATCCATTTATCTCCCTTACATACATATATCCATCCATCTCGCTTACATACATATATCCGTCTATTTCCCTTACATACCATTATCCATCTATCGCTCTTACATGCACATACCATTATCCATCTATTGCTCTTGCATACACATATCATTATCCATCTATCGCTCTTACATGCACATACCATTATCCATCTATCGCTCTTACATGCACATACCATTATCCATCTATCGCTCTTACATGCACATACCATTATCCATCTATCGCTCTTCATGCACATACCATTATCCATCTATCGCTCACATACCATTATCCATCTATCGCTCTTACATACACATACCATTATCCATCTATCGCTCTTACATACACATACCATTATCCATCTATCGCTCTTACATACACATACTATTATCCATCTATCGCTCTTACATGCACATACCATTTTCCATCTATCGCTCTTACATGCACATACCATTATCCATCTGTCGCTCTTACATGCACATACCATTTATCCATCTATCGCTCTTACATGCACATACCATTATCCATCTATCGCTCTTAAATACACATACCATTTTCCATCTATACACATACCATTTTCCATCTATCTCTCTTAATACATTTATATATATAGGGAAGTGGAGGACAACTCTGCTGATTGTTGATGCCTGACTGTGCAATGAGTGACAATACTAAAAAGCAATTTCGAATTCGATTATTTTAGCATACGATTATTTAGTTTTTCTGTCCATTAATAAACAAGTCATTGGACTTTTTCTGTTGAATAATCGCTTGTAATATAAATAGAATTCATTAGATTGACTATCAATTGATAGTCAAAATTACATAAAGTGTGATTGAGTCGTTGATTTCCATTTATTTTAAATGAGTATTTATGTAACCGAGTCGAAGATGAAAATGTTGAACAAAAAGAGTAAATGAACGGTTTTTATTGAAAATAAAATTGGTTTTCTTATGTTATGAGACGCATTATTAAGATTTCTTTCTGATGAATGAAAAACAAACAATGAGTTTATTTGCGTCACTCAATTTAATCAGGAGTCTTTAACTCAGTATTTGTTCTAGATTCATCTTATCGTGATTCATTTCCGGATTCAATCTATGACGTCAATGAATCTTTTTTTTTTTTAATGATCAAAGTTGGAGCATCACCCACGTTAAATAATTTTTTTGTGTGTCCTTGTTTTGGTTTCTTAAGAGTTTGCGTTAAGAGAATTGTCACCAAAATTGCTTGCGTGTCTTTTTTAGGAGAAATTTCCGGATTTCCAGAAAAATTTGTGGGGTCGTGAAAATCTTCTCTTCTTGTCAGGAAATTGCGCAATTTCCCTCTCTGTCCTGAATTTTTTTCTCCTTATTTAACGATTTTTCCCCAGTGTCATCATTTTTGCTCCTTCTCATTATTAAAATAAGGAAAAGGCAATAAAATCTCAATTTATCATGCTATGCAAATGATGAAAAAATGAGATATTTTAGATATAACATTTTTGGGGAAAATGGCATATTGATAAACAATAAAGGAAAGATTGATATCTACTCGTGTTTACGTATCATTTCACTGAATTTCTTTATTTATTTAGATAATAAAATGAATAGCTTTTACAAATCATTGTTTTAAAAAAATATTTATTTGTATTTATTTCTAAACATTGACAACATATGAATTACTATTTATAATAAGTAAGGGTATGTCTCTAATTAGCAACCCCTTACTTTATGAATTATTCTATGAAAAATAAATTTACTCCACAATAAAATTATATACCTAAAAATGTTCCTGAAGAAATTTTAAAATATTGCAATCTAGATGGAGCTAAAACCAACTAATGAGTAATTACCACTATCGCTGCGTGATTTGTCATCAAAGAGTTATGAACAACTTAATCGTGATCATAAGCATAATTATGGAGCCATTGTATGAAACAGTAATATTATTATCATGATCCTGGCCGGGGAATTATAATAAAACCCTTAATAATCATACAATCTGAGTCGTTGATCAATTATATGTCAACATTAATACTATCATGATGCCTGATTGGTCGACCAATGATAATGAACCATTAATACTATCATGCAGCTGGATTCATGGGACCATTGGTATGAATCATTAATATTATTATCAAACTGCCTGGGAACCAATTATAATAAACCCTTAATAATACACAATCTGAGTCGTGGACCAATGATAATGAACCATTAATACTATCATGCAGCTGGAGTCATGGACCATTGGTATGAATCATTAATGTTATTATCAAACTGCCTGGGAACCAATTATAATAAACCCTTAATCATGAGTCAGAAATGATAATGAACCATTAATACTATCATGCAGCTGGAGTCATGGACCATTGGTATGAAATCATTAATGTTATTATCAAACTGCCTGGAATTATAATAAACCCTAATAATACACAATCTGAGTCGTGGACCAATGATAATGAACCATTAATACTATCATGCAGCTGGAGTCATGGACCATTTATCAATTACCATGCCGCTTTTGAACCATTAAATCTTTAATCATGCTGGTAATGAACTCATTAATATAATCATTCTGCAAAGACTCGTTAATCAGTGGTAATGAACCATTAAATAATATTATGTTGTCTGACTCGTGGATCTGATAGTAATACGCGATTAGTGTACTGGAGCAGTCAGATTCGAATCCGATAGTGGCATCCGTTACTGTGAGTGCTATCAAAAACAAGGATTCGATGGTGAATTAGGCAGCTTGTACAACCATCTTGCATCGACAGTCAGGTTATCTGAATTGTTGAAAACTTTCCATATTTTGGGAGGGGGCTTCCCACCAGCTACCTGAGGTAGTTTTACTGAGAGATATTCATTAGGAATCCCCATGTGTCTTCTCATGACAGTTCAGCATCTAACCACACTTAATATGGGAGTCATGTTTTAGAAGGCAGTGCCATCCTTTCATCATCAGTTAATTTGCTATTATTTTTATTTGTATAGTGGAATACAATACTTAGTGTGAAGCAGCAGAAGGTAGCAAAAACATTATCAAGCAGAAATATGAACTGAAAGATACAATAATACTATTAGCATGAGTTGTGATCATTGCCTTCAACAAAAAGAAGATTTGGAGCCGAATGTATCAGTGTGTGTAATAATCGAGTATGGAATATCATCCACTGTCACTTAATAGGATACTACATATATCAGTTAAATACAGTATATTCAGGTTTTCTTCCTGGTATAATTCTCTCAACACGTTAAAAGTTTTGGGATATATTATACGGGACACAGGAATTGTCATATATCTAAATCAATGTACGTCTGAATAAAAATAATAATTGTTTCGGGAAATTGCTATTTAATGTATTATAAAATATTATTTAATTTATCAAATTGCATTACATTAGATGATACTTAATCTAATCAAATGGTTTTGCAAGAAATAGTTAGGGCTTCTTATAGTAATCACATGATGCAACAAGTGTCAGACCCTTTGCACAGAAATTCTAATAAGAAAGGAATGCAGATAGACACTTATTGCTTTCGCAGTCAGAGCTCTTGTCAAAACATATTCTTAAGATTCCAAAATTCCTCACAGTTGAGAAAGAAATTCCTGTGATGAAATCAGTTAAGTATAGGGTTTCTCGAAGTTTATCTTAAGCAATGCATTGGTATTTGTTAAAAGGATATTTTAAATAAATAGTTTTCTAAGCATTTATGTAGATATTATCATATAAGAATGTTTTTTTAAATAGTATTGGATTTGAATTGACAAATTGCTTATTCAAAAGATTTCTACTGTAGGTAGGATGAAATTTAAGTGTATAATTATTATTATATTGAACAAAGGTGGTCCGTTTTTGTATGGCAGGAAATGTCCATTAACGTACGGTGACGTAGATGTGACAAGTCCTTCGATAGGAAAACTGACTAAATCCCACCAGGCAGTCTGATTGCAGAGGCAAGCTTTGACACAATTTTATTTTTAAGAAACGAACTTCACCAGGAGATTCTAGTGAAATCTATTCCGTCCTCTAAAGAGAGGCCTGATGGCCAATTGACTAACGTTCTGGCCTTTTTGGTATCACATTATTCAGGTGCTTATCTGAACGAATCGAATCTGAATCGAACGAATGGAATCTGAATCTTATCGAATCTTGGCAGTGGCATGGATATTTGTGAGTGGTTTGGAATCCACGTCTAATTAACCGAAAGAGAGCACAAAATGACCGTAGAGAGATAAACGAAACCAATCAAATATGTCCACTAACGTACGGTGAGGGGGGAAAGGCTACTGATAGAAAAATTGAAAAAATTCCCTGCAAACGTTGACACAATTTGTTGACACACATGTTTTCGTTTTGAAAGAAACGAACCTTACAAATGGATTTGAACCAAAGATCTTCTGCAAGGCTGCTACTCATTTAACACTACCAAGGGAGCACATGTAGTTTAAATATATGCTACGGACGCGAGTAACACTACCCCTACTATCATATTATACAAGGACCTACGGTTTAAAGCGGATTCCGAGTCTACAGACATCCATGGACTCGCGAACCCGAACCAGAAACCTGTCGTAACGAGCGCCAGATCCTAGCCACTCGGCCGCCAGGCCTTCTATGCAATTTTCTACAATGCGTTTTTTTTTTCTTTCTTTCTTTTCTTTTTCTTTTTTTTTCTTCTTCTGTTTAATATATTATATTGATACTTTTATTTACTACAAAAAAATCCATTCAGAGAATAAAAAGACCTAGAAGT
Organism: Caerostris extrusa; assembly: GCA_021605095.1. Taxonomy (NCBI): domain Eukaryota; kingdom Metazoa; phylum Arthropoda; class Arachnida; order Araneae; family Araneidae; genus Caerostris; species Caerostris extrusa. The sequence continues at coordinate 30,722 of BPLR01014654.1, forward strand.
AATATTCGATAAGCAAATATGGTCGCTTTTCATAGATGCTTGGTGGCTTTTCATTTTATATATTATGCATGATACCTGCAGGCAAAAATGTTTTTCATTTTGTTTTTTCTAGAATAAATTTAAAGAATAACAAATTCTATCTCTTCACCATTTACATACTGTTTTTTCATCCCAAAATTTATTATTAAAAATATTTTTATTTCAGCCCAAAATTTATTATTTTAAAAATTCGTATATAAAAATATAAAGAATAAAATATATAAATTAAATATAATAATTAAAATGAAAAAAATAACTAATTAAAAAATCAAAATATAAAATTTTTATAAATATTGTATTTAACTAATATATAATAAATTCGTATTTAAATAAATATATTTAAATACAAAATATAAAAATTTCGTATTTAAATAAATATTCAATACATTTTAATCCTCACAAACATATTAAATTATTAGATTTATTTAACTCTTAATGAGAAAAAAAAAAATTAAAGAAAAATTTAGAAAAAAAATTTAAAATTTCGAAACTCACGTATTAAATTCTATAGTTTTAAGACAGTGAAACTAAATTGTAATGACTGAAAACCTTTCTGCAAATGAAATAATTTTCAACATATAAAGTTAATTTCAAATGCATTAATACATGGATATGTCTTGGTGATGGTGCAAGTCTATGAGTTCACGAAAATTCTCTATGTTTTTTCTTTTTTCTTTTTCAAATACACTTATTATTAAAAACAAGTAATATAAAAGAAAATTAAGTCAATTCCTACTTTTTCTTCACTATATTGCAGAAAATCCTTTATAAATAATTTTCATTCATTTTCTTAAGTTTATTTGGCGCCATTTATTGATAGATATATGCTACTCAAATTTAAAAAGATCTAAAATGAATTAATTAAATTTAATTACTGAATTAATATTTGAAAAAAAACTGTATAAGATCACCCCTACAAGTTTAAGAAAATGTATTTGAACTTGAGTGGATGAAAAAAAAAGTATTTTATGAACGATTAAGAATTTTAGCAAGATATATATAGGGAGAGTGTAATCTAATAGAAGGAATTGAAAAAGATGCGCAGGGTAGTATTTCTTATATAAACTATTATTAATATTTGTTTCAAGAAATATGATCTTAAATTACTAATAAATACAATTATATTCATAAATCATCTCTTTGACCAGGAGTGGCCGACTAGCGGTCCACCGTGAACACTTTTCCAGCCCGTGAGATTTATCACACTTTCACAATATATATTTATTTTTTAAAATGGCCAAAGTAGTGAAAACCAATGTATTGAAAATACTTATGTGTGCATCCATATATTCAAAACTTAACTTTTGTAATGATGAGAGAAAAATTAACTTGATTTTAAAATAATATTCTTGTAAAAATATGACAGATATTGCCTGTTTTATTTATGCGTTCACAGAATAATTAAATTATATTATGCGAACTCATGATGCGCGCGCGCATCTTGGAACATCTAATATAACTGGTTGTAGCATGAATATAACAAGTAATAAAAAAAAAAAAATTTTAAAGTCAATTCCTACTTTTACTATACTTTTTTTTAAGTTTATCTGGCGCCATCTATTGGTAGATATATGCAACTTAAATCTAAAAAAAAAAAACCTAAAATTAGTTAATTAAATGTTATTAATGAATTAATATTTGAAAAACTGTATTAACATCAAGTGTCATCCACTACAAGTTAAAAAAATGTATTTGAACTCGAGTGGATGAATAAAAAGTATTTTTATTAACGATTGAAAATTGAACAAGATATATAAAGGATAGTGTGAGCAAATAGAAGGAATTGAAAAATGTCTATAGTGGGTCTACATCTAATATGGGGATATATAATTTTATATCAGACCCACGGAGTTACGATGATGCATTTCCAAATTGGCCCTGGCAAGTTTATTTGGGTTGGCCACACCTGTATTTGACAAATCTAACCAATTTTGGATGCAATAATATATATTTTTTTATATTTAAAAATTCTTTGTAATATTAGAATATTAATAAATTTAAATGAGGATAAATCAAAACAAGTTTCAGAGTTGCTTTGTGTCCATTTTAAAAATAATTGTTCTCATATTTTGTGATTATTATAATAGAGTTGAATTCAAAGTTTTCTTCTTTATATATGCATATGAATTATAAATTAATCAAAATAATTAATCGAGCACATCTTCAAACTCCTTAAGAAAAATATCGGAAATCACTATCTTCCAAATTAAAAAAAAAAATAAATAAAATAAAACTGCTTAATGCATATAAATTGGAAACATTTTAAATTAATAAGTAGGGTAAACTCTAGGGAATGACGTAATTAGGCAGCAAAATTTTTTTGTAACCCAAAGATATTTTTTTTTTTTTGAATATAAAATGATTAAAGTAAAGAAAAATATTTAATTGGAATAAGCATAAAAACATTTTTAGAAATGAAAAAAAAAGTATCTATTTTCAGCAAATATTATATGATGACGTGCATTACAAAAAAAGACAAATTTTTAATTTGAAATGGTATAAAAGCTTTTATGAAAAAAACATTTGTTTTCCCTCAGCTGAAAAAAAGTAGTTAATTTAAAATTCATTGAAAAATAATAAATAATTTATCACAATGATTGTTTTTCATTTGTTCTTTATGTCCTAATGGATAAAGCGTAAATCGATATTACATTAGTAATGTAATCGATATTACGTTAGAAATTAGAAATGCATATTATGAAACTAAATTAAAATAGTAACATTTAAATTATTTGCCTATTTTTCTATACATAATCCATACTATTTATTTTGGTATAAAATATTATAAGAAAAACATTTCTTTTCCTCAGATGACATAACATATTTCATTATTTAATTCCTTCTATTAGCTCACACTCTCCTATATATATATCTTGTTGAAATTTTCAATCGTTCATAAATACTTTGTATTCATCCATTTACAGTTCAAATACATTTTTTTTAACTTGCAGTGGATGACACTTGATGTTCATACAGTTTTTTTCAAATATTAATTCATTAATTAAATTTAATTAATTAATTTGAGTTTTTTTAGATTTAAGTTGCATATATCTACCAATAGATGGCGCCAGATAAACTTAAAAAATGAATGAAAATTATTTATAAAGAACTTCCTGCAATAGAGTGAAAAAAGTAGGAATTGACTTTAAAAATTTATTTTTTATATTACTTGTTTTTTTCAGTGAATTTTAAATTAGTTATGTTATGCCATCTGTGTGAAAAGAAATGTTTCATAAAACATTATATCCATTTCAGAAAACATTTTATAGTATGGATTATGTATAGAAAAATAGACTACTAATTTAAAAGTTACTGTTTTTAATTTAGTATCATAGCATTTCTAATTTCTAATGTAATATCCGATTGTACAATTTATCCATTAGGACATACTGGAGCATACAAATCCAGGATATTAGATATACATATTAGGATACTTCATTAGGAACAATTGAAAAACAAATTGCGATAAATTATCTGCATCATTTTTAATGAATTTCAAACAACATCACTCATTTAAATGATCGTTTTTCAAATTTGCGTTTCCCGCATATCCTTGAATAGATAAGAAAGTTGCAATCAATAGATTTCACATTAGAAATTAAAAATATATATATCTCTGTACTAAATTTTAAACATTAACTTTCTAGAGCGAGTGGTCTATTTTTCTATACATAATCTATGCTATCAGCCTGGTACACAGGGTTTTCCTGTCAGAAACATTTGTTTTACCTCAAATACGATAATACATATGCTTACTAATTTTAAAGTTATTCGAAAAATAATTGAACACTCCTTATTGTAAATTAGATTTGTTTTTCAATTGTTTCCGCATATCCTTAATAGATAAAGCGCAATAGCAATCGATATTTTGCACATTGGAAAATTAAAAATGTATATTATGGTACTAAATTGAAATAGTAGAATTTAAATTTTCTATACATTGCTCATGTGGACATTTGCTCTTTCCTCAGATGAAATAACACAGTTAACCATTCATTGCAATTTATTAATTCATTAAAATAATGAACAAATTTACTATGCAATGATTGTGTTTTTCAATTGTTCTGTATGTGCTGAATGGTAGAGATCATAATGGACATCGCATTAGAAATAAAAAATGTACATATTACTGTATTAAATAAAAACTGTAACATTTAAATTAGTATCTATTTTTCATGCATAATCAATGCGTCATTTATTTTGTTATGAAAAAGGTTTTTATTACAATTGCTTTCCCTCAGATGATGATATAACATTAGCAACTGTTATTTAGCTTAATGTTATCAATTATATGTTATTATTGTATGTTATTGTATTGTTATTTTATTTTTTATTTATACGTTATTTTATTTCATTGAAAAATAATGAACAATTTTATTGTATGATTGTTTCAAATTGTTCTGTATATCCTAATGGATAAAAGCGTACGAACAATATTACATTAGAAATTAAAAGTGTATATTACAGTACTAAATTTGAAACAGCAACTTTCAAATTAGTCGCCTACTATTCAATACATAATACAGCTGGCTATTTATTTTATATTCTTGTTTCATGGTCATTTCTAACTTTTTGTATCCTTTAATGCTAGTTTAGCTCACTAGCCATCACTCATTAAGCTGCTTACCTCTCAGAAGGAGAAGACACCATTAAACAGCATTTTTACAACAATGGTAATACTTATACTGAATTCTAATTTTCTGCAGTTTACTTCTCCTGTGTTACCACTAAAAATTGTGAGTTTATGCATCTCAAGAGTATCATGTAAATTTTCTACACCTGTCACATAACAAGAGTCACAAATTTCTGGCCCCCTTTGTGAAATGTTCATTAACTTCTGACTTAAAAAGCATCTAAAT
>BPLR01014655.1:0-46640 GCA_021605095.1 Caerostris extrusa
CTACCTGTGTTGCCCAGCTTTTAAGAATGATGTCTTTGAAATCTTCTTTGAACACAATCTCTTTCTCCCCCTTATTTAAGAGATCGAGAGTAGAAGAGATCAGCTCGGTGTCGATAGGGCCCCTTTCTTCATGGCGATTATGGGATAAGGCAAATTTAGGCCATCAACATGGTGTGATGAGTGAAAATTTCCATAGTGACGAAGATCGTAGATGGAACTTTCTCAAATGGCACAAGAAATCCTAAAAAGATGATAGCACATGTTAACATCATAACACAGAACAGGTATAGAAAAAAAGTTGAACGATGATAAATATTCAAAATTTTTTTTTTTTAAATTTGAAGATACCAAATATATATATGGGGTTCTGTGGGTCATAATGGTATGAAATGTGGAGCACAGTCGATTCGAATCCTGTGCTCATAATTTATTTAATATAATTGCAAAATTTTGCCGCCTATTTTGAACAGATGACCCAAACACGTTTGAAATGATATGTAAATTTATATCTGCATTAAGAAATTTTTTATGAAACACAAATAATCTCTTCATATTCATCACGGCGTTAGCACGGCAACAAGCATCACGACAAACAACTTTTCACCAACTTTTTGTGATCAACAGTTATTCTTCTAGTGCATTGCCTTCTTCTTCATGAAACTAGTTGTGACTGTTGCTTTTGACTTTCCATCAGAAATATCTTTAACAAAGTTGAAATTTGTCACGATCTCATTGGACAAATGTTGCCTCCACTCAACTTTTTCATCATATTTCTCTTACAATAAGCACTATGTAGGATTAATACACAAGCACTATATAGGACAATAATAATTAATACTATGTAGGATTACCATTAGGATCAAGTTATTAGTGAATATAATCGGCAACGGCTGTGAAAGTTGTGTCTCTGTACAGTAAAAGGGCTTTGCACTGGACCAGGGGTCTCCAAACTTTTCAGCCATCGGACCATATTGTTTACCCAGTAAGTACCAAGGGCCAAAACCGTTTTAATTTTTCTGACATTATCTATAATTTCTAGACTATTCCGTTCCTGGGAATTTTCAGGATAAACATCATATGTTTGATTCAGGATATATACATTCCAAACATCGATATACATACATATGCGATACTCTTTACCCCAACATAACTACCGAGGGCTCACTAGTTTTATAACGTTAGTGGGATTCATTTCAATTACTTGTTAGTTTTTATGCTTAAGTTAAATTTTCTGCGTTTTATGCTTGTCATTAAGCTTTTTACCTAGCAAGTAAGTAAAACCGAGTTATTGTCATTCTGTGTTTTTGTTATCCAACTTATTACAGCAACAATAAACTATTCGCTGTCGTGGGCCGGATGGATGACACTGGCGGGCGGATTTGGCCCGTGGGCAGTTTTGGAGCCCCTGCACTAGACGATGAACTATCTGGTATATATAACCTAGCCCTTGTTTCCAGGGGGAACACAGCCCCTCCACATGCACTCGCATATGGAGGGTATATATATAACCTGCGGGTATATATATAACCCGTATCCCGGGCCACAGGCGGCCCAACTTGAACATTTTTGCGGCCCGTGAGATTTTTGAAACTTTTACAAAATATATTTATTTTATAACAGCCAAAGTAGTGAAAACCAATGTATAAAAAATACATTATGTGTGCATCCATATATTCAAAAATGAATTGTCGAAATTACGAGTAAAAGTTAACATTGACTTTAAAATAATATTCTTGCGAATATAGGGACAGATATTGCCCTGTTTTTATTTATGACATCACAGTTATGAGTTCGCAGAATAATTAAAATTATAAACATCATTACGATGCAACACCAATAACGATAATAAACCAATTACGATAAACACCAATTACAATTACGATTGCAGCACCCATTACGATGTGCAAATACCCAAATTGGGATCGATTTGCAAAAAGCTAAGTGAAAGAGTAGAGAAGCAACTATCACTAGTAAAATGAATATTTTTAATGATTTTATTTTTTTCTATTTCATTTATGTTAATATATTTCTTAAAGTTTTCATTTTTAGTGTTATATATATAGTTAAAAAGTCCGTTTAGTATCTACATTATTACTATATTGTCTGTGTTTTATGTAAGAATAATAGTAAGCATAATAATAATAACTCATTATGTTTCCATTTTTCACTTTTAAAAAATATCAATAGTGAGTCTAATTCTAATATTTTTCTTTCTAATGCAGCTGGCAAACACTTGGACATCTTGGTCTTGGATGTCTTAAGGCAAGCGCTGCACAGACGTTACTCACTTTGCATTACCCAAGAAGGGCTCGTGTAGCTTGATAGTAAGTCACGGACGCAGAGTAACAATGCCCCCGCAAAGCTCTACGATCCCCTATTAGGACCGGGACCTACGGTTTTAAAGTGGATTCGAATCACTACAAACACCCATGGCACCGCCGGATTTCGAACCTTGATACCTGTGGTACCGAGCGCCAGAGCGCTAGCCACTCGGCCATTCAGGCCCCTAAATTCTAATATGGGGATATATAATTTTTTATGCAGTCCGCGTAGTTATGATGCCTTCTAAAAGTGGCTCCTCTCTAAGCGGTCTACCATATGACCACAATCTTCTAAGAAAGAAGTCAGTCGGTCCTCTTCAGAAGGCCAATTCGGAGTAGTTAAGTAGAGTTCCGGGTCTTCCTGAAACCTCTCACAGCGTTTAGCGACCCATCCTGAGAGGTAGGCAAACTCTTGGAGAAAATGCACTCGAAACACTTGGAAGGACTTCATGCTGTGCCGGTAAGGCGTCTGTTTTTTTTCTTATCGAAAAAGACAACCGTTTCTTATCTGAAGTTGTGGAAATAAATAAATAAAAACCCAATATAATAACTTACTTGAAAGGACTTCAATATCAGATCTGCTTTTCCTAAAGCGAAATAGTAGAATAAATTCCTCCCGGATTTCAAATCCATTCGATGTAATGTTCTTTCAAAAAGGTTGTAAAATTATCAGTTTCTGAAAAGAAAAGAAATGTGGATAGTGCAAAATGTTTTTGTGAAATCTGATTAAAAAAATGCTTATTAATTTCTCGCCAGCAGTGAACTAAGAGTACCAAAAACTTAATTTTAAAAGCAATAAAATATTTATTACCTTTCACTGATCAGAATTCATTTGAAGAGTGTTCTCTTCTTATGCCTGTTTGTAGGGAAATATCAAAATAAGTATGAATCTGCTGTTGATTTGGGATTATACTAATTTTTATATGAGAATAATTTAAAAAATCTCGCCTTCTTGAAGTTAGAAAGAATAATATTGCCTATAAACTGAATGACAATTATGAACTTTCATCATAAACTTATATGATTGAACTTTATTATGATGCCCTTTATATGATGTTAATCTGTTATTTTTAAAAAATGGATTAAAGAATCAAATCAATTGTATTAAAAAGTCAAAAAGTAGAAGATTATAAATGTCATTTGACTAATTTGTGGGATACCCTAAGAACATAATTTCTTCTTCATTGGCGCAGCAGCCCCATGGTGGGCGAAGGATTTCTGCGTACTGGTAGATTCGGGTCAGATGTTTTTTTTAAGGGCTAGAGTTGTCAACCCTACGCCCACATAAATATATTATAAACCATATACCACATACATACATTTTAAAATGAAAATGAAAATATGAAAATATTTTCATTTCCATATTTGAAAATATGAAAGAAGATGAAAATATTTTAAATATTTATACAGGTAACAAACTGGAAATTAATTTAGCTGTACATTTTTTTTTTTTAATTGTTGAAATTTAATCATATTTACTTTTTATAAGAATTTTGTATTGAGCACACTAAAGATAATACCGGAAATATAAATAATCAAAACTTCAATTTGAGAGTGGTCTATTCTGTACAGAATGTTAAAAGGCTTAAAACACATATAAATTTAGAAATTAAAAAAAACATTTATTTGATTTTAAGTTATCAGGGCCTGATGGCCTAGTGGCTTGCGCTCGTACCACAGGTTTCGGGTTCGAATCCCGGTGTTGTCATGGCTATTTGCGATATGGTTCGGAATCCACTTTAAGCCGTTGGTCCCGGACTAATATGATCGTCGTGTGTGTGTGTGTGTGATTGTATTTACGGAAGTATTGGACCAGCCTGTTATTCAGCGTCCGCTGCTTATCTTCAAGTTACCCACTGGGTAGTGCTAAGTGAGTAACGTCGATGCAGCCCTTATATCATAAAAAGATCACGGCCTAAGTATTTGCCAGCTGCATTAGAAAAAAAAAAAAAGTTATCATGTTTTATAACGGTATCAATTTATGACGATTTCTAACACTTTTTCCGGGTTGCGTAGACTAAAAAAGAAATGTATTTATTACTATTTTAAGTTTTTAGATATATTCTATCCAAAAAATGTGTACAAACATAAAATAGTGTAATAATTTCCAAAATACATTTCTGAAAGTGTTTTTATAGTTTAAAGTGACGAAAAAAAAATTTAGTTGCATACTAAAGATAGTAAGTGTAATAATAATAAACTGACCTGTTTACATTAGAAAGTATCCATTATAGCTATATTACTATAGAAAGTGTTATAAAAGCAGCACCTCTCGTAGGAACAATGAATAAACAAACCACTTCATTTTGGACTCGATTCTGTTTGTATTTTTGGACTCTCAGTTGTGAAAGTAAAAAATAGATAATTCTAACAGACAAAGGCATTGTTTTTATTGTGGAAGATACAAAAATATTGATTGATCAAATGCATAATTATGCTACAAATAATTGACAGCTTAAGATATTTTCAATTCCTTCCTATTAGCTCGCGCTCTCCCTATATATGCTTGTTCAAATTTTCAATCGTTCATAAAATACTTTTTATTCATCCACTCCAAGTTCAAATGCATTTTTTTTTAACTTGCAGTGGATGACACTGGATGTTAATACGTTTTCAAATATTAATTAATTCATTAAATTTAATGAATTAGTTTTAGTTTTTTTTTTTAGATTTAAGTTTGCATATATCTACCAATAGAGGGCGCCAGATAAACTTAAAAAAATGAATGAAAATTATTTTATTTACATAAAAGGACTTTCTGCAATATAGTTAAAAAGTAGGAATTGACTTCTTATTACTTGTTTTCTTATTAAAATAATAATTAAATATTTTTATTTCATTGTCGTGTATGAAGATTTAAAAGAAATTAGACAGATTACTTTTGAAGGGGAAAAATGTCTGTTTTGATAGAACGCAACATTCGATAAGGAAGTTGGATTTTTATTATTATTTTAATAATCGTCTATACTCCCGAAATTTGTAAATTCACAATTTTATAATAAAATCAAATTTTGTGACCGGCGTGGGTTTATTTGCAAGTATGTATGAAAAATTCATATGGCTCAATGAAGCATGTGTTTTGCAAGCCAAGCTAAAAGCATTTAGATCTACTATTTGAGAATTGCGCTGATGACCGATGACTGGCGCTCTTTGTTACAGGTGTCGGGGTTCGAGTCCCCAAACACTACTAGACATCGGATTAAATGGGAAACATCCAGTTTGGTGAAGCGGTAGAATCGATTTCCCTGTCAAGAGCGGTAGTCAGCCATACCAGATGCAAAGTGATTTTTGAAAGAAAAAAATAAAGGTTAATAATTATTTAGGGAATCTTTTTTATCTAATTTTTTTTCTTCTGATATTATACACTGAAGTGACAAAAGTCATGGGATAGCAATATGCAAATTTTCAGATGGCAGTAGCATCGCGTAGAACAGGTATTAATGCGCAGTGCTTTCGCAGAGCTTTCATTTCTGTTCAAGTTATTCATGTGAAGAGGTTTTGACGTGATGATGACCGCACGACGGGAATTAACAGACTTCGAACGCGGAATGTTAGTTGAAGCTAGACGCATGGGTCATGCCATTTCGGAAATCGTTAGGGAATTCAACATTCCCAGATCCATTGTGTCAAGAGTGTGCCGAGAGTATGAAATTTCAGGCATAGCATCCCATCATGGACAGCGCAGTGGTCGACCGCCTGCACTTAACGACCAAGACCGGCGACGTCTGCAATGAGTCGTAAATTCTAACAGACAAGCAACACTGCGTCAAATAACCGCAGAAATCAATGTGGGACGTACAAGGGACTTGTCTGTTAGAACTGTGTGGGGGAGAAATTTGGCTTCCTTGGGCTATTCCAGCAGAAGACCGACTCGAGTGCCTTTACTGACAGAACGACATCGCTTGCAGCGACTCGTGGGCACGTGAGCATATCGGTTGGTCCCTAGATGAATGGAAAACCGTGGCCTGGTCCGATGAGTCACGATTTCAGTTGGTAAGAGCTGATGGTAGGGTTCGAGTGTGGCGCAGACCCCACGAAGCCATGGACCCAAACTGTCAGCAAGGCACTGTTCAAGCTGGTGGTGGCTCCGTATCGTGCTGTGGGCTGTTTTTTCATGGCATGGACTTGGTCCTCTGGTGCTACTGGACCGAACATTGACTGGAAATGCTTATGTTCAGCTACTTGGAGATCACTTGCAGCCATTCATGGACTTCATGTACCCAAACAACGATGGGATTTTTATGGATGATACTGCGCCATGTCACCGGGTCACAACTGTTCGCGATTGGTTTGTAGAACATTCTGGACAATTCCAACGAATGATCTGGCCACCTAGATCGCCCGACATGAATCCCAACGAGCATTTATGGGACATCATCGAGAGGTCTGTTCGTGCCCAAAATCCTGCACCATCAACGCTTTCGCAATTATGGATGTCTATCGAGACAGCATGGCTCAATATTCCTGCAGAAGACTTCCAACGACTTGTTGAGTCCATGCCACGTCGAGTTGCTGCACTTCGCTGGGCCAAAGGAGGGCCGACACGATATTAAGAGGTATCCCATGACTTTGTCACTTCAGTGTAAAGTTAAAAATTTTAAATATTAACAATTAATAATTTTTATAGTAAATAAAACACCTCCAGAACAATGGAGCTTCATAAACAATGAACATGTTCATTTTTCAAGTTAAACGGCAGCATTATTCTGAATTTGTTTAAAATAGAACAATGTAATAAATATGGGAAAGCGTAGTAATAGAAAGCGCATATTGCCAGATTTTCAGGCATGCTTATCACGTGTTTTTACTTTGTTGTTGCGATGATAGCTTGGCGAGTTTTGGTACAAATATTTATTGTTTACTAATACTATACTACACTATTGGACCGAAAAGAGGACGGTTTACTATCATATACGATTTTCAAAAGAAATGGTTCATTTTCTTACCAGTAAAGGGTGAAATCTAGAATACTGTTTACATCAAGAAGTCGCCAATCTTGCAACCTGGAATATTTCGCCAATTTCTTTAGGGTTACAATACTCTAGAGGAATTCTTTTTCCGAACAATATAATGGCTATTTACTTCTACTTTGATAGTTATTTGTAGAATTTTTGAGTTACAGTAAATAAAGAACATAAATATATATCCTTTTAAATATTTATTCCGATTAATTATTGCTTATTCCAAGACTGTTCTTATAACGTTTTATATATGATACACAAAATAAATAATTTTTATAATGCTGCCACTCATGAAAATACGAAACAAACAAGAAAAACGATTTTTTATTTTATTAATAACATATATTTGATTATCAAATAATAATTTTCTTTTAATGTTGTTGAAATAATTAAGGTTTTATAACAACGTGAAATTATTTGAATTTACGCGAAAAAATATTATTTTTATTTTTAGAACGTTAGTTCACGGCGAAAGCGTCGATCGAATGTTTCTTTTTGAAGCCATTGACAGAGTTCAAGTTTTGTGGCAACCGTTATTTGAATTGGCGCGGAAAAATTTAATGTTAGTTTACAGAAGAAAAAGGCCATTGGAACGTATTAAATTTTTCTGTGGTTTTCTGATATTGTTCTTTTTTTTTCTTTATTCATTTGATATGAATAGATACGGTATCCTTCAACAAAGGATGCATCAGAATAAAATGTAAGTTATTCTTTGGTTTCTTTTTCAATTAATTTTGTTTCACTATTCGAATTCGGCATCGTAAAAAAATATGAAATAGTTTTTGACATAATAAAAAAAATGGCGTATTCGAATAATTTTGCGCTGAGCTTTATCATACCAGAGATTATTATCTTTGTCTAAATGACACATTTATTGTGAGTTAGCAAAATATTATGTATGGCAATTTGGCGATAAAGCGATTAAATTTGGCGCAAAAGCAATTTTAGGAGCTCTGAGTTTTGAAAAATAATAATATATTTTGGCGTTAAAGCGGCAAAAATATGGCTTAAAAGAAAACATTAAAAACTATACTAAATCTGTGTTTTCCATATCTTTTTCCGCTTTGTGTCATTCAGTGTTTCTTTTATTTTAATTCATGAAGAAAGTCAAATTATTACAAAATCAATTTCAAATTATTATTGTTTTCATATTTTGTTTAAACATATCCATTAATGTTAACTAATTTAGAAAAAAAAGCTTAAAAATAATATACATTTCTTTAAAAATATTTTAAGTTGTTTGCTTAGAGATTTAATATTTAATATTTAATTTTGTTCTTTAGATGTAATAAAAGGTGTACGTACCTTTGTTAAACATGCATATTTTATATTATTTTCCTATCAAATGTTAATTTAGATGTTTATTTTCTTTTTATTAATTATGCCACTTATTTTACGTATAGAAATATTAAACCTATGTTTTCCTCGTATCAGTCAGCGTTTTTTCAATTCCTACTATTAGTTCCCTCTCATATATATATATATATATATATATATATATATATATATATATATATATATATATATATATATGCCTTGTTCAAATTTGCAAACGTTAATAAAATACTTTATTCATCACTGAAGTTCAAATACATTTTGAGCTGTAGTGGATGACACTTGATGTTAATACAGTTTTTTAAATAGTAATTCATTCATTAAATTTAATGAATTAATTTTAGTTTTTAGAGTTAAGTTGCATGTATCTACCAATAGATGGCGCCAGATGTAAGAAGAAAATTTCAACTTGAAATAAAAACCTTTCTTTTTCAATTTCTACCATTAGTTCACACTCTCCTAAATATATTTATATATCTTGTTCAAATTTTCAATCGTTAATAAAATACTTTTTTTTTCATCCACTCAAGTTCAAATACATTTTTTTAAGCTTGTAGTGAATGACATGATGTTAATACAGTTTTTTTCAAATATTAATTCAGTAATTAAATTTAATTAATTAATTTTAGTTTTATACGGGAGAAAAAAATTATCTTATATAAGATATTTAGCAGGATATAAATACCGTCAGTGGCGAAGCGTGTGGGATCGCTGGAAAAAATTTCTTTTTCAGATTTTTTCATTTGGGTCTAGTCTGAGTCAAGGGAGGGAACAAAATGGAAGATGAAACATAATAAATTAATGTGAGAGATGGAAAGTGTGTGTGTGTGAGAGAGAGAGAGGGGGAATTTGTTCTTAATTTAAAAATGAATGAAAATTGTTTATAAAGGACTTTCTGCAATATAGTGAAAAAAAGTAGGAATTGATTAAAAAGATTTTTTGTCATATTACTTGTTTTATTTTTTAATTCATGGAGAAAATCAAATTGTTACAAAATATCATTGAAACCTCCTATCTACCCCAGTTAATGTAATGAAGTATTATCTTTCATTTTTTTTTTCTTTTCAATGCAGTATTTTTAATTAATTCAGAATAAAAATCCAAAAATTATATCTCTTTTTTAAAAAAATATGTTAAGATTTTTTTTAGAGAAATTAAAATTAATTCTCATTGATGCTTAAAGTATGACATTACATTAAAAAATGATTTCAAATGAAAAATTCATTTAAAAGTTTAAATTCAATTTAAAATGATTATTGTATGCAATATATATAAAATAAATAAAATATCTACAACACTGAATATAAATAGAAGATAAATTTCCATTAAAAGAATAAAAAAAAAACACCACAGCAGTTAAAATAAATCGATTTATTAATTTACATTTGCTTAACAGATGCCTTTTCATGCCTTTTGCACTTTACTGAAAAAATGTAGAATTCAACATAACAAGGATCATAACATAATAATAACAAAGTACATAACGTAACAATAACTGACAATTTGCAGAAGAATTTGAATTTGAAAAATATATTTATGTTATACATTATTTGTGCCTTTTTTTTCGGACAGTCCTTGTTTCAGAATTTTTCTATTGGCTGCGACTCTTTGGATACTTGAACATGATAGACTCGTTCAGTCGATGACTCATTTGCAGGCTTCACTGGTGCTTCGATGGTCAATTAAACATTGCAGGATCTGGAAGTCACAGTCTTTGGATCCACATTCGGGTAAGTCAAAATTCTGGTCATCTCGTGGTACTCGTACACGCTTTTGACCTTATGTTTGACATAAATGGCAAGTCTGTCATTGATCACTTTGAAGTTGATTTCATCTGGTTGATAGCTGGAAGTGTCCAGCTATACCTGAAAAGTTATTGTCTTTGTTGGACTCTTTGGATTTTAGTTTTTTCGGTTCGTAGAGGAACACGACATCAGGGGTTTCGTTTTCATCCGTTGATCTTATAGTCGGCATCCAGTTTCAGTAATGTAGCCTGTAGTCGACGAATCACGGCCGACGATCTTTGGTCCATGTGATTCTCCAGCATTCTCAGAACATTCAACAAATTCGGCCTGTTGCATCGACGGCAGTGTTCAGAATTGGCCACCAATCAAAGACAGTCGTCAAATAACGATGTTAGAACCATTGCAGACATTCAGCACAAATATGAAAATAGATTTGCGCAGTAGAAAAGAAATACAAATGAAATTTGAAACAACGCAATAAGAATCACTGATCAATCCGTTAACTTTAAGAATTGATCAGTGCTCTTACCGCGTTCTTTCGAGTTGCAATTTGTATTTCTTTAATTCGCTTTGATCAAATCAGTTGCGGCAGAACACGGTGAACTCCATGTATATGTAGATCTCTCTCCCTACCTGGATAAGAGGAGAGAAAACACTAGAATTTCTACCAGTGGGCGAGAAGGTTTGAGATAGTTCCCGAACAGTAATCTAGATGGCAGCACGGTTCAAGGTTAAATTCGGGATTTGGAACATTTTTTTATATATTTTTTATTTTAAAAAAGGAATTTGTAATTCTTTACGATTAACATATGTGCTGAAAAAATTAAAGAATATCAAATAAATAATAAATTTAAGAAAATAATTTTAATTCTTTGTTAATATTAATTTTTAATAACAACTTGAAGGAGACGATATTTTTCCTTTAATTATTTAATAATTTTATTGCTCCTTTGATTTATTTTGAAAGCTTAATTGATTTAATGGTTGCTGTTATTGTTTATTCTTATTTAATTATATTTTTGTTTAATATTTGATAATATATTTAAAAACATTCTAAGTAAAAACATTTTTATCAAGACATGTTTTATTCATATTAGTTCCTATATTTGAATCTTTATTATAACGCATTGGTACTTACGTATTAACGGTACCTTGGCGACAGATTTGGCGTTTTAAGTGTCGCCAATGTAACAGCTACAGATTTGGCGGTAGGTTTTTAAGTGGCGCCAATATAACGGCTGCAGATTTGCTGAGTTTTGACGCCATTTTGTAGTGCTACGAAAATGCGTATTTGGGATTCGCACAAACATGAACAAGACGCAATTTTATTTTTCAGGAGCAAATATTTTACCAATATATACAGCATCAGGAGAAAGAAAAAAAGAGACTGTTTTGAACTATGTTAAACTCTATATCGGCCTTGTTTTCCACTGAAATCCGTTTGACTACTTGTGTTTAAATGAAGTGTGCTTTCTTGACCAATTTGTGTTTAAATACAGTGTTTTGAATTTTGAAATCGTTTTGATTTTTAAATAAAGTGTTTTATATATTTTATTATTTGGAATAAAAATATTTTGAAAGCGTTTTGATTTTTTAAATGAAGTGTTTCATATATTTTATTATTTTTTGGAACAAAAATTTTAAGTTTAGATTGGCGCCACTTAAAAACCGCCAAATTCGTAGCCGCGGTTGGCGCGTGCCTTTTTATTGGCGCAACTGTCGCCAAGCTACCGTTAATACGTAAGTACCAACGCATTTTAAACAACAAAAGCACAAGCTATTTAAACGAAAATAAATTCAAATTTTTTAAAGAAATTTTGAATTTCAAGTATTAATAATTAGGTTACATTTTCAAAACTTTAGCTTAAATGATTATATTTCCGTTTTATACTTTTAATTCATTTTTAAATAATAGCAATACAAAAATTCAGTTTTTGTTAATTTTAATATTAAATATATTTAATTTTGTAAATAATAATGAAAAAAATTCAATTACCTTTTTAAAAATTAATTTTAATATTTTAAATTAATTAAAAAAAAAAATAATATTTAATGTATTAATGTAAATTAACTGCAAACATTATTACTGGATCACAAATAGGCCTATGTCGGAATTAAGAAAAAGAACAGGCTAAGAAAAGGCTTCTTGTGTAACGCTGATTTTGCTAAATTCTACCATTCTAGTGAAGAGTGACTAAGATAAAACTGTGTGACAGGTGAAAACAAGGATTACTCTCACTTGATATGATTTGAAAAGTTTTCTGTCAGTATTTCATCAAAGTCAGGATTTTTAAGCTGAATTTAATTTTTTTCCGAATGATTCAGATACAATTCACTGTAGCCTTAATGAATTGAGAATTCAATGCTGGCAATTGTAATATCCAAATAGAATCAATACGATGTGGTATTATTAGTTTAATATTTTTGGGGGAGGAGGGGGGAATGATTTCCAATGGCCTATTATGAACAGTTACAGCAAAAAAAGAACAACGAAAAAAAAAAAACATACAACATACAACAACAACAAAATAATACAACAAAACATGCTGAAACAGAGTTCATTAATCTAACAAAATGCCAAGTTACAGATCTTTTAGCCACTAAAAGTGTTACCAGGTGCACCACGGGGGAGGTAGATCTTCTGCGCACCCAATAATTTGTTTAATATTGAATATTTTGATTTGGATAGAACTTACAAGAATATAGCCAAATAATTGTTTAAGTTTAACGTTTGATAATTGCTTTTATTTTAATTTTCTATCATTTGTTAATTGTTTGTAATGTGCTGAAATAGGACGCAGTTTAAATCTTGTATATAGTTTGATAATATTTGGTCATCAGTCGGGAAACATGTATATTTTGATGCTCTTAGTAAATTCGCTTACAATCTATTGTTTTCTTCTCTCATAGTATATTGAAATACAGCTTTAAATCTTTGAATTTAAAATTAATTTAATTCTCAAATTTTTAACTGAAACTTATGTAAAGAAAAATATATATTTTACAACAACAAAAAAGTTAAAAAAAGAATTATCGCACCTCTTTAGCTCATTTATCACACCCATAATCAAACATCAGAGAATTTCCATGTTTCATTAGTTTAATTTACATTAAGAAAAACAGAAGCGGTTTTTTTAAACTCAAAACATTTCATTATTAATTGTATTTTTTTGATAACATTGAAATGTAGCAGTAACTAAATTAGAATCTATTTTTAATGCAAAAGTATAAAAAAATTTTTTAATCAAACAAATCGTATCACATATATGATTTGAAAGTTTTTGTGTAAAAAGGTAAAAAATATTTAAATTTCAACATATGATTTGGGAGGCAAGGGGTTTAATTTTTAAAGTGTATTTGTTTCGTTTTTCAAAATTATAAGTTTTTAAATAAAAAATTAAAAGTTAATAAAAAAAATAAGTTTTTAATAATTATAAGTATTTAAAAATTATAAGTTTTTAAATACAATTTGTCCGGATACGAATTGAGATTAATTTTTATTTTTATCTTGGAGCAAATTTTAATGAGTATCAATATGTTGTCCTTTACGAAGTTTGTTACTAATTGATAAAAAAATGGTCTAAACCAGGGGTGACCAACCCAAATTATCTTCATTTCAAAATAGATAGCATACATTTTTGTAATGACGACTGCTGAATTAAAAATTGCATAACAATAATAAAAACTTATTATCAATATAATTTTTTTAGCGAATCCATTGTATTCATTTTAATTACATTGAAATCGTATACATATTTTATTTAAATTCAAAAAAAAAAAAAAAAAAAAAAAAAAAAAGAAAGAAAATGACAGTAATATAAAAATATCTTAAATAGTGTAAATAATGAGATAGTGACATAATAATAATAATATAATATAAATAATAATAATAATAGTAATATGATAATATTTAATAAATCCTTTTTAAAATAGGCAGAATGTATTTTTAATGACTGTTCGATTGAAATTTATACAACAATAATACAAAAATAATTCTTTCCAGCGTTTTTGGAATGAACTAAAAATGATCTTTGCGGGCCACTTTGGAAATGCATTCTAACTCCGTGGGCCGCATATAAAATTATATATCTCCATATTAGATTTAGAACCACTATAGACATATTTTGGAGTGAAAAATTAAAACATAATGAGTTATAATTATTGTGTTCACTATTATTCTTACATGTAAACCTAGATAATATAATAATAATGATACTTTGTGTTTAAACCATTGTAAAGAAATACATAACACTAAAAATTAAATATAAATATAAATGAAAAAAAACAAACGAAATCATAAAAATTTATATTTGGCCGCTATTGGACCACCCCCGCTCTAAACGTTCGAAGCAAACTATTACGAAACACACAAAAATGTGGGTGTTTACTTCATTTCATAATTGTGAACTATTTTACTATAATAATTTACAATAATTTTTTTAACTGCTTGATTTTTCTTCTACAGTTTTCGCAATATTCAGCATTTTAAAATATAAAAAAAAAAAAAAAAAAATTTAATTTAATATCGGTTACATTGAATTTCACACTTAGAAATAGGATGGAATTTAAATTTCTGTCGTGTTGTTAATTTAATTTGGGGAAATAAAAATTATAAAACATAGTTTAAATTTACCTTTATTAAGATACATTTAATAATCATGCATACAAATAGGCTACAATTGATTGGATTCTTTTATTTCATGGCAACATTATAACAATAATTAATTTCAGAGTCAATTATAACAATTTATTTATAATTCATCTCAATAATTTTTTTATAAACTAATAATTATTTAAACATCTTTTAAAAAAAAAATATTAATTATTTTTTAATTATGAAAATAATAACATATACAAGAACGAAATACTTTTTTGAAGTTTTGAATATTAAATTCATTAACAAACTATAATAGTAAAGAACTTGGAAAATGCTTTATAAAGAAGCAAAACTTTTAGCAGCACAAAATTCATTTTAACCTTGTTTAGTATATTTTCACTTGGCGAACAGTTATAAGTCGCCAACCACATGACTGCGACAGAAAAAAAAAAATGTGATATTGCAATATTTTTATTTGTGGAATATATCTCTAAATTGTATAAATTTCATAAAATTATTACAAATTTGATTTTAGTTACATCCAACATAAAATGTTTCTTTATTGAAAAAAAATTCAATGATAGAATAAATTTCTGATGTCCAGAACATAATCCTCCAATCCTTCGTTTTTATCCAGACCAAGAAATTCAAATGCAGATTTCATATAACTTTTTGCTATAGTAGGCCATGACATTTTTTTCCCATCTTCCACTTCGGTCAACAAACTCTTCAAATTTCTTTTTATGTCGCTTTCATTTTGTACTATGCCATCATTAATTCTCTTCAGTACCACCTCATGGGGTGACAACAGGGATTCGTCGACTGCAGACCTGTATTTGTTTCCTGTTATGGACCTTGCGATTAAATCAGCAAACAGTAAAGAATAATTCACATCTGGAATTTCAATAAGCTGACTGTTCTGTGATTCCAGTTTTCCACCAAGTAGAAATGGATTCAGGTTCTTTCCATGACTACCACAACTGGTCCCCAGAAATGTCAGCAAAGTGTTGCTTATTCTTATCATCATTATCAATCACTTTATTTCTTTCTAAAGACAAGAAATTTGAAATCTCTTCAGTTGGCTCTTGTCCAATGGTATCTGAAGTATCCATAAAATAGGTTTTGGTTCATGTTTTTATTAGTTCAGGATCGTTTGGAATTTTAAGAACAGTTTTTCTCACTCATATCTTTTCTTTACCAACAAATATCCGATGAACTGATATCATTAAATTAGACATAATATGCATTTTGATGTAATTGCAAACATAATTTATTGGTGAATACAAGCTTTGAGGAGCCCTGTTTGTCGTAAAAGATCCAATCTCATCAACATAGTTAAGTGATTGACTCAAGCGGTTGTTTTGACTCGTATTTAATTGCAGGAACTATCAATTTCATCAAACATTCTATAGTCGTAATCAATTGATTTAAATACACTTGTCTGTTTAGCAACGTAACTTCCGAATCCAGACAACTCTAAGTCAAATTCGTTTTTGTAAACTTCCAGGTCACGAAAAGAGATTTTGCTTGTGGAATTAATCATTTTAATTTCCCACAGAGTGTAAGGGCTGAGCATCAAGTCGCCATTTTTGAGTTTTTGATACACCCAGTTCTTACGAACTGGCTCTCCTGCTGTGTTCTTCTCGATAGAATAGAATATGGATTGGCTGTCGCTGGTGATCAAGTAAATCTTATTGTCGTATCGGTAATAAGAGTTACCAAGGTGATTGGCTATAATGTCGAAACCTTTTAGAACTTCATTTATTCTGGATTGCTTTGTCTCGTTCTTTGAATTAAAATAAAGTTCTATTAAGCCAAATTTTATCGCGTCTTTATTTGCTGGGGACATTTTCACATCGGCCTTCAGTAGCACTGATTGACCAGACAGGAGTTTAGCTAATAAATTACCACATATTCCTCGTTTTTCCAAACAAAAAATGGCTCTGTGGAAACATAACGGCTATTGAATTCTGCGATATTCAGGTACTTATCGGATGACTTCACAGATGTTTTATACAGGTCCAGTTTTAGTTTCATTTTTTCTATTTGTGCAAAAGCGTTCTGAGCCAGATTTTCGATGTTTTCTTCAAGTTCTAAATGCGATGGCAGCATAGATGTTTCCAAAAATGTATGCGCGAAAGGAAATATCCATTGTTTGAATGCATCCACTGCCGTTTTGTACTGTTTGAGTACAAGATTCGATCTTATGTGTATTTCTAATTCATTTAGAGCAGATACAAGTTCTGGTTTACTAATATTGATATCATTTGCAGCAGTCGAGCTAATGTCTGCAATGTAATTGGCCAAGCTTTGTTGTTCCTGATAGACTTGTATGCGGCCGTACACATTAACAAGTGTGGTCATGACTTCTTCCATTTTTCGATGCAACGTGCTAAATTGTCTTTTACTTGAAACCTGTTAGTCATCTGTTGCATTTGTAATTTCATATCTCTTATCATTCCCTGTACCTTCCACTTAGTTACATCAAGAGAAACTTGTGACTTTCCCTCCAATTTGTTTATTATGTCCTTCAGGTATTGTTCCATGTTTTCCAAAGCGGGAACTATAGTGGTGTAAATTTTCTGTTCGTATTCTTCCAGTTTTTCGATTTCGTTTTCTGTTTTTTCGATGGCCTCATTTATTGCCTCAATATTAGCCTGGTCGTTTTTGTGTTTATTGTAAACGTCAACCAGCAATGAACCAAACTGGACAATTGGTTAAAATTTTCTATAACAGATAATGCGGTTTTGGCGCTTTTACCTTCCTGAAGCTTCAGTTCTCCTGCTTTTTCTTAAATTCCTGTTTCAACTCAGTCTCCAATGCTTTGATTTCTTTGAAAGCAAATTTGCTTTTGCTAACTTCTTTTAGCTTAACTTTGAAGACATCTATTTTAATCGACATATCGCCTAATTTTTCAGGATTCTTGCTTATTTCCTGAGATACGTCTGCTAGCAATTTCTCTAGGTCATTTATTTTCTTGCTTCTGATGGATTTAATTTGTTCTGTATTGTTTGAAATCAGAAATTAGGCCTGAAGGTATCTGCAGACTTTTTCTTTGAATATCAAAGCTAGGGATTCAGTTATTGAAGTTGTTGTCTCAATTCAATGTGCCAACAGTGGTCCCTACAGGACCTAAGAAACTTAGGATTTGTCCAAAGATTTTAAATCCACTCAAATAATCCTCCCAGTTCTAATGTTTTAATTAGTTCTAGTCTCTTCTTTTCCAAAGCAACTTTTTTTCTTCCTCTGCCTTTTCTTTCAGTTCTATAGTTTCGTTTATCAGTAGATCTATTTTACTGTCAATCTGAGTGCTAATATTGTCGATTTCTGGTGTGATCTGACTATCGATAAGACCTTTCGCCTCTTCTATTTTCTTCTGAACACTTTTTCGGTATTCTTCCTTGTGCTTATTAATTATTTCGGCTTTGTTTTTAGCCTTTTTCTGTTCCTTCAATGTCTCGATATCTCCCTTCACTATTTCTAGATATCGACTTGCATCTACCACCAAGGTATATTCAGTATCCTCTTTTATGTTATATATCCTACCCAAAGTAGCTGTGTACAGGTAGCTGAGAACCTTTTTGTATTCTGTGGACTTTCGAAGTCTTTAGATTTTGTGCATAATCACTTATCCTTGTCAATAATGATTGATAAAATGGAATGATATCTACATGTTTATTTAGCTTTTATGAAACTGTTTTTCCAACCCTTGAAGCTCTTTCACAAGGCCAAGTGTGTTATAAAGACTTTTAACATTGGCATCTTCTATCCAACTTGTCCAGAAACTGTACAAGATGAGTTCTCTTGAATCGATCTATTAAATTTTCTCTCAAATAGTTCTTGTATTCATTCAAAATGCTAGCACGTTCTCTTATATCCGGAGGAGGTTTGGGATCTTCTAAGGCCAATATCATTGAAACCAGAGATCCCATTCTTTCCAGAAAATCTTTTGTTAGAAATTCTTTCGTCCTCTTCCCATTTTGGTGATATGTCTGGTCTAATATTACTGGTCTGATAAGATACCACTACATCATCGCCATTACTAATAGATACTCCCGCCCTTTCCTGCTGTACCATCATCTCCGTTTTCTACTTGAGAAGCATGCTTTTCTTACTCCTGAATTACCATTCAGTTCAAATAATGTGATGATTCCGGGATTACCACTTTTACCTCCTCTTCCACCATTCCCTCCATCTCCCTGCTTTTTCACCAAGTTTGCCAAAAATTTTGTACTTGTAATATATTTTTGGACCATAGCATGGTCGCATTCCACCTATTCCAAAACAATCACCTGGTATAAATTCGTATGAGATCTTTTGACATTTGAAGCCTTTTTATCTCTCTGTGGTCCCCTCTACACTCTACATCTTCCATTGAGGACACATCAATGGAACATCCAGATTTGCCACCGTATCCGTCTCCTCCATCTTGACCCCGACCACCGATTCCACCGTCTGAAGTGATTGTCAACTTACTTCCATTTAGAATGGTCTCACCTATTCCGAAAAACGTCCCACCAGGGACCACCAGCCCTTCCTGGCTTGCCATCAGCTCCTTTGCATCCCGCGCAAGTACCACTTTTTGCTTTGGACGTATATGATTTTCCTTCCTTACCATTTAAATTTAGTGTTATATGGTCTAAAATTTCCCATTTTGGAGCTATAATCGTCATTGGAATGTGTGCATTTCCAAATTCAAGATCAACAAATAGCGTATTTAAAGCGAATATATTGATACCTTTATATGAGGGATTTCCGCAACATTTTTACAACTCTCTTCAATGTCGTTTTGAGAAATTACATGAAAATTAACTTCTGCGAGGCTAACGTAATCACCCTTTATAAAAATGTAGGGCTCTTTGGCATCTGATTTCGGTTTGAGTTTTTAATGTTAAACTTAACACATGATTTAATTCTTCCAGTTGAAATCCTGTTACTATTAAGTTTTTGATGCTATCATATTCTGTTATGTTAAAATTTGCGATTTTATTTAAAAATATGTGAAAATTACTGGAAGTAATCGATATTCCTTGTGGTTTACCTACTTTCCCCCAATCTTCGAGGTTGGCTACATTGTATGTCCACCTGTTCCTGATCACTTCATATTCGAAAATTTAGCATATAGACCACTTAAAAAGTTGTACCATTTCTCTGATTCATAAAGATATTCCGCCACTTCTTGAAATGGCTGTCCATATGGAGGGCTTAACATATAGCTTCTTATCACTCACAAGTCGTAAAAATTGAGGTACTTTCCTTTGACTTTGATATTCAGAGTACTGTCTTTGGATATGTTGATGTCTAGAGCACTTGTACGGTCAAGAATCGTTTTAACCAGTTCCTCTGTGGATGTGAGATGTTTCATTTCGTCCGTCAAATTTTTCATGATATTGTAGTCTGAATTTAACTTATTGGATAATTTTTTTGAATTTCTTCTAATTTCATTATCTCACCATATTGATCTTTCAGTGTATCCGCAATATTTTTAAGATCAGCTTGTAATTGTATTTTTAATCTGTACACAGTATTATTAATATCTTCTTGAATGTTTTTTCTTGATTCAGAAAGGTACATTACCGTACTTCTGAACAATTCAGACCAAGGACGAGAACTATATTCTTTGCCACTGACAACTTGTAGAAAGTTGAAGTACTTGCCCTGCTTCGCAATGTCTCCTATGAGTTCTTCAGGTACATCAATATTAAATTCTTCGATAGAACTTGTAATGTATTCGCCAAATCTTCTGGATTAGTTAAATTCTGTATGTTTTGTGTCAGATTAGATGCAATCTTGTATCCATTATTAAATTTAGCATAGAATGTTTCTGCATCCAACGGATCTACATGAACATTCATACTGCCAAGAAATGATTTTATTTCATTTCTCATTTTCTCCACTAGCTCTCTATAATATTCTTGGATATGTTTTGCTACATCATCAACACTCTTCCATACTTTGTCATTAATTCCTTCAATTAAATCTTGACATCGTTTTTGGACTTTTTCTGATATTGTATATCCGAAATCATTGCTATCGGTGTTAGTGTAATTAAGTTTTTCATATACTATATTTTCAACAAATTTCTTTCCTTGCTGTAGCAAAGTAATGTTACTTAAAGATCCAGGCTCATCGGGTCTTCTAAAAATTCCTATCTTGGTATAGTGGTCATTGTCTTTTTCTAGCAATACCTGAAGGAATTTCAATGCACTTTCATTAAATCTACGCTGTTTTATCAACATTCGAAAGTTTCTCTTTATCTTCCATGTAATTTTTTACTTCTAGTAGAAAATCACTGATAGATTCAATAACTTTATCATCTTCAACCAACACAAATGTTTTCCCATGCTTCACATAGTGGTTATCAACTTTCGTAGCTATTACAGCAATGCTATTCTTAAACTTGCCCATGTCTTTCACTAAGTCAGTGGCATGTCTTACCAGTTCCATAAAATTTTTCCTGTCGACACCCTTTCTGACAGAAGGGTAGCTAAGTAAAACCATTTTAATGCCTTCTGAATAGTCCAGTACCTTTCTTGATAAAGTAGGTTGTTGCTATATCATTGCTGGTACTTCTTGTGTCGCTAAAACCGGGGCAATCATAATAGGCTGCATTTGTCTTAGCATCTACAACTAGTTCTGAAAAATGTTTTGGAGTTTATTGTAGTATCGTGATTCTATTATTATCTACGATAATGAATTCTCCAGTTCCTTCTTTTTACTTCTTTTGATATCAGTTTTGTGTTGTCTCCTGCAAGCCATTGTGTAAATGTACTCTTACCGCTACCTGTGTTGCCTAGTACCAGAATAATGTCCTTGAACTCATCTTTGAACACGATCTCTTTCCCCTTATTTAAGAGATCGAGAGTAGAAGAGATCAAATCGTCGTTGACAGGGCTCCTTCTTTTGATATACATTTTGGGATTTGGCGAGTTTGAACCATCATCATGGAGTGAGAGAGAAGTTTGTGAATTCCCATATCCATAAACGATCAAAGAAGGCACCACAGCAATCCTAAAAGACGATAGAATACGTTGTAATGATATAATAACTCCTAATACAAAAAGATAGATAAAGTTAGAGGAATTATGAACTATTCAAAATAAATTTGAAAAATCAAACATAAGAAGCTAATTATATGTACCTATACATACTATATACCTATCCATGTATCTACACTTATACCTATACCTATACATATACCTATCCATGTATCTACACTTATACCTATAGATATACCTATCCATGTATCTACACTTATACCTATACCTATACATATACCTATCCATGTATCTACACTTATACCTATACCTATACATATATCTATCCATGTATCTACACTTATACCTATCCATATATCTACAATTATACCTATACCTATACCCCCATACACATACACATAACATACACACATACATAATACAGACAGACAGACACACACACACACACAATACATACACACACACACATAATACACACACACATGCATACACACATACATACACCCCCCTTTCCACACATATATAAGTATATTCCGTTGGTATATAAAAGTACTTTGTTTATTTCACTTATAACATTAGTAACAATTTCCAAAAAAGAATGTTATAATTTAGTCGAATTTGTTTTTCAGGTCTTTAGAAAATACACTAATTCCGCACTGTTCATATGCAAGCTACAATAACTGGGGTCAGCTTGGAGTCAAGATATATTTCCATGACAGCATTCATGCCACGTGAAACCGTGCACGTGTGTTTGGTTATAAACAAACAACAAATTGTAAAACGTAATTTAATACGCTTCTTGTGATAAAATAAAAAGATTTTTGATTACTAGTTTCAAAGTTGATTGGGCTCTATGTTCTCCATCGTTGTTTTTAAACATTATATATACACACCACAGCTTAAATCTTACGCAGATTTTTGTGAGATTGTTAGGGATATAGTGTTCAAAATTTGATTTCAGTGCATCAATATTATTTTAAAAAAAAACCTTCTCCAGAGACAAATCAAAAAAAGAAAAAATCTTTTACAACAAATAAAATTTTTGTGTGTATGTTCGTGCACATGTGTTCTATGTATGTATGTATGTTGTCTGCACATGTATGGGCATATCCGCTAGCGGTGACAAAAATTATTATTCCATCTGGTGGACTAGAGGGATGTGGCATGGCTGCGAGTGGCTATGATTATTGTGAGAAGGAAAATATAAAAAAAAAATGTTTACCATACGAATAATTATTTGTCCTATTTTCATACTAGAATTTTTGCTCACTCTGTCTGGCTCCTTTCATTCCTCATTTAGGGCATATACATATATATATATATATATATATATATATATATATATATATATATATATATATATATATATATATATATATATATATACGTATATATATGTATATGCTACAAATTTGATATACAGAGTAAAATTGTTTTTAAAAGTAAAATTGTTTTTCAGTAAAGTATATAAATAAAATTTAAAAAATAATAATTTCTTTGTTAATATTATTATGAAAAACTGAGTTTTAAGATCTCCTTAAATAAATTTAAAATTCAGCATATTAATAAAGAAACAATACAGAAGTTAAAAGGACATTTTAAGAAACAATACTGCTAATTAGTATTTGTTGCATAAAATCATTTCACATTTTAAGAAAATGAAATGAAAATATTTTTACATTAATTTAGAAAGGTGGTTGATGAAATTCATCATTTAGAAAATAGATACATTTAAATATTATACTTATATGTTTTTTATTAATTAATAGTATAAAATTTGTGTTTAAAAATAGAAAAATAGGTTCTAATAGTTTTATTTTCTTTATTAGCAACTATCATTTGGTTGATTTTTATTTAATGTATTTAATACTCTATTGCTTAAGATCACCTTGTTAATTTTTTTTTTTTCAAAATTAACAAACATAGCAAAAAAAAAAAAAAACCTACAAAACTGTGCCAAATTATTTGTATATGAGAAATTTATGAGACAGTTATGCAAAAAGAGTTTGCAAGTGTAGAAATATTTATCTTAGTATTTTTTCAATAATTGTGATTAAAATTATAAAAAATACTAAAAAGAAATATGTAGGGTGTCTCTAAAATATCTAGAAAAAAAATGCAAAGATAAAAATGTTAAAATAAAAGACAACAGAGGAAAAATAAGCAGATTTTGTTACGAAATGAATGTGCCGGAAATGGCACGCGTAAATGCTTGCATGTGAGGGAAGATATGAACGACTGATAAATGAAAGCAAGTCAAAAGCAAAAAAAAATTTAATGATAAAACCTTTTACAATATATTCTTTGAAAAAGCACCACACCAATAATACAAGGCATAAGGTGGTGCCATTAAACAAAAAATGTGAGGCATATCACGCACATTTCCAAGCAGCATGTGCATTTCTTTCTAAAAATATATCTCTTGTTAAAACTTCAGATGTTTTTTTAATTACATACATGAATGATACATGCATGAGGGAACCCAACTCAATTCAATAGGAACGTCAGAAATTATCTGAATGCGACTTAAAAAAAGCGCATTAGATAGATAGGCTGAATGATTTCTTTGGCCATCACGATCACCTGATCTGGCATGCATGGATTTCTTTTTCTCTGATGACATTAAGAGCATAATACACAATATACCATAGAGTTCGATGAAGATCTAATGACCAGACTGTAAATTGATGCTGGAAATGTGCGCGACATGCTACCCCTTTTTTGTTAATGTGCATCAATACATCCAGCTCAACTTTTCATTTTGAATTACCTTTTGTTAATTTTTCTCTAGTAAATATTGTAAAATGTTTCTTTCTTTTGACTTTACCTGGTTTTCTCACTTACCTGTTGATCATGTCTTCCTCAGCAGAAACATCAGAAAATACGTGGACGCTACGTAAACATATATTAGATTCGACGGGCTAAATGATTTCTTTGGCCATCACGATCACCTGACCTGGCATGCATGGATATTTTTATGATCCACAAAAGACTCATTCATTCCAATGAAGATCTAATGACCAAACTGTCAGTTGATGCTGGAAATGTGTAAATGCCTGACATGTTTATGCCAATATACGCCATTTCATGAGCCGGCTCTTGTGAATTTTGAATTACTGTTGGTGATCTCTTCGAAAAAATCTACTGTGAAAAGTTTAATCATTAAAATGTTTGCTTCTTTTTCTCCACTTTTCAATTACATGTCGTTCTCACTTTTAACTGTTGTTCACATCTTCTTTACGTGCTGGGGCATTTACACAAGCGATTTTTGTACTCAAATTCCATTACAAAAATCTTGTTGATATTTCCTTCCTTCTCTTCATTGCTGCAACAGCCCTATAGTACGCCAAGGCCGTCCCTGCCTACTGGCAGATATCGAGAGAAGAGATGTTTTCTTTATGGGGTATGGTTGTTTCAGCCTTACGCCCAACGCTCTACAGTCATTGGGGTTTGATAGCCGAGTGGCTGCGCTCTGGCTCGGTACTCAGGTTCGAACCGACGAGGCCATGTATGTTTGTAGTGGTTTGTAATCCACTTTAAGCAGTAGGTCCTTGTCTCATACGACCCGTCACTGAGCACAATCAGACTCTTTTCTTACCCACATCATTCCCAAACTGTAAAGGGGCAGCTCAGCTCTAGGGACAGTAAAGTGGTGTGGTGTGTGTAGTAAGTCAAAATCGAGGCAAGAGGTTTAAAGTGGATTCCGAACCATTACAAACATTATGGCACCGGGGTCGGGACTCTAACTCGTAACCCGTGGCACTGAGCGCCAGGGCTAGTCACTTGGCCATCAGGCCCCTCTGTCCTCCACGTGCCTTAATTTTTAATAGTTTAGAGTAAAATTAATGTAAATTACATTAATTTCTATTGAAATTATGTAACTAAATAATATTATCAAGAATATTGTAGAATAAATATTTCTTTTTTTTTTCAAATGAACATAAAATATGGAATTTTTTTTGTCATTTCAACATCTATAATGCCCAATTGCAATCCAAGAAGAATACCCAAGAATCCAAGAGTCTGTTGACTTTTGAAGCCTTGTAGAGAGGAGATAGACTCCCGGACATCCTTTGGTACTTCTTGAAACTTCACAATGTGTTTAGCGACTCATCCCAAGGAGGTAAGCAAACTTTTGGAGACAATGGTTTTGAAGTTTACTTAAATAGATTTCATGTTGCGTGGATAAGATGTTTTATAAAATCGAGTTTGTTATCAAGAAATGGACTTTTTAGAATTAAATTTTATCGAAAAAAAAGTAGTGTTGCCTTATCTGAAAACAAGTAAAATAAAAAAAAAAAAAAAAAAAATTTAAAGTCAATTTCTACAATTTTGTTCACTCTATAAGTCCTTTATAAATTATTTTCATTCATTTTTTAAGTTTATCTGGCGCCATCTATTGGTAGATATATGTAACTTAAATCTAAAAAACTAAAATTGATGAATTAAATTTAATGAATGAATTAATATTTGAAAAAAACTGTATTAACATTCAGTGTCATCCACTACAAGTTAAAAAAAAATGTGTTTCAACTTGAGTGGATGAATAAAAGTATTTTATGAACGATTGAAAATTTGAACAAGATATAGATAGGGAGAGTGTGAGCTAATAGAAGGAATTGATTGAGCTGAATTATGAAAAGAAATTGATAGCAGTATAATAACCTCACTTAAAAAAAGGACTTCAATTTCAGGCAGTTTTCACAAAGCGAAGTGCAGATAACAGGATTTCAAATCCATTCGACGAAATGGTCTTTTGCGAAGTCGGAAAATTATCAGTTTTCTAAAAAAAAAGAAACGTGGATTGAATTTTCGACTTATACTTTTTTACAATCCATTTTTTTTTTTAAAGAAGTCTCATTAAATTCTGAACAGCAGTAAAAGAAAAGCCCCAAAAAAACTCAGTTGTAAAGCAATAAAGAGTTTATTGCTTTTTACAACTTAGCTACTTTTTGCTTAGAGAGTCTTGAGGCCTACCAACCATTTTCCTAAAACGCCCCAAAGGGCGATCGTGCCAGTACATAAGAGGAATCACGGTTACAAGAAATAAATTCAATAAGAAAAGTATACAGACAGACACAAAAAAATTCTACTGAAATGATAAAATACAGTAAATTATGCAAATTAATATGCAATAATATTTCACATAGTATGCTTAATAGTATATAAAAATAATTTTATTTACCGTTGAAATAAAAACGGAAAATTTAAAAAAAAAAAAAACCATGTAATTTTACATTTATTTAGATTTAAAAAATGAAGTATTTGTTTTGAAGACTTTGTATGATAAAACAATTTTTTTCTTCCTCGCCAATAATATAGAGAGCCCCCAAGAAATTGCCAATTGTTATCGCATATGTTGAGCTACAAACCTGGAAATAAATACCGAAAACTAATGTTTAACGAGTTAAAACGAGGTTATACCTATTATTAAAATAAAAATTGCCAATCTAGCAAGTTACATTATGAAACAGGCTAAGATATAAATTATATTTTTTAAAAACAATAAAAATTTTAAAAAACATTTTGTATTCCTTCAATATAATGCATGAACAAGTAATATACACTGAAGTGACAAAAGTCATGGGATAGCAATATGCAAATTTTCAGATGGCAGTAGGCTCGCGTAGAACAGGTATAAATGCGCAGTGCTTTCGCAGAGCTTTCATTTCTGTTCAAGCTATTCATGCGAAGAGGTTTTGACGTGATGATGACCGCACGACGGAATTAACAGACTTTGAACGCGGAATGTTAGTTAGAGCTAGACGCATGGGTCATGCCATTTCGGAAATCGTTAGGAATTCAACATTCCCAGATCCACTGTGTCAAGAGTGTGCCGAGAGTATGAAATTTCAGGCATAACATCCCACCATGGACAGCGCAGTGGTCGACCACCTGCACTTAACGACCGAGACCGGCGAGGTCTGCAAAGAGTCGTATTCTAACAGACAAGCAACACTGCGTCAAATAACCGCAGAAATCAATGTGGGACGTACAAGGGACTTGTCTGTTAGAACTGTGTGGAGAAATTTGGCTTTCTTGGGCTATTCCAGCAGAAGACCGACACGAGTGCCTTTACTGACAGAACGACATCGCTTGCAGCGACTCTCGTGGGGCACGTGAGCATATCGGTTGGTCCCTAGATGAATGGAAAACCGTGGCCTGGTCCGATGAGTCACGATTTCAGTTGGTAAGAGCTGATGGTAGGGTTGAGTGTGGCGCAGACCCCACGAAGCCATGGACCCAAACTGTCAGCAAAGGCACTGTTCAAGCTGGTGGTGGCTCCGTAATGGTGTGTGGGCTGTTTTTCATGGCATGGACTTGGTCCTCTGGCACGACTGGACCGAACCTTGACTGGAAATGCTTTGTTCAGCTACTTGGAGATCACTTGCAGCCATTCATGGACTTCATGTACCCAAACAACGATGGGATTTTTATGGATGACAATGCGCCATGTCACCGGGCCACAACTGTTCGCGATTGGTTTGAAGAGCATTCTGGACATTTCCAACGAATGATCTGGCCACCTAGATCGCCCGACATGAATCCCATCGAGCATTTATGGGACATCATCGAGAGGTCTGTTCGTGCCCAAAATCCTGCACCATCAACGCTTTCACATTTATGGACGTCTATCGAGACAGCATGGCTCAATATTCCTGTAGAAGACTTCCAACGACTTGTTGAGTCCATGCCACGTCGAGTTGCTGCACTTCGCCGGGCGAAAGGGGGCCGACACGATATTAAGAAGTATCCCATGACTTTTGTCAATTCAGTGTATATATATAATTTTTAATGTCAATTCCTACTTTTTTTCACTATATTGCAGAAAGTTCTTTATAAATAATTTTCATTCATTTTTCTAAGTTTATCTTTCGCCATCTATTGGTAGATATAGACAACTTAAATCTAAAAGCACTAAAATTAATTAACTAAATTTAATGAATGAATTAATATATGAAAAACTGTATTAACATCCAGTGTCAACCACCAGAAGTTTAAAAAAAAATGTATTTGAACTTGAGTGTATGAATAAAAAGTATTTTATGAACGATTGTAAATTTGAACAAGATATCCGGGCGAAAGGGGGCCGACACGATATTAAGAGGTATCCCATGACTTTGTCAATTCAGTGTATATATATAATTTTTAATGTCAATTCCTACTTTTTTTTTTTCACTATATTGCAGAAAGTTCTTTATAAATGATTTTCATTCATTTTTTCTAAGTTTATCTTTCGCCATCTATTGGTAGATATAGACAACTTAAATCTAAAAAGCACTAAAATTAATTAACTAAATTTAATGAATGAATTAATATATGAAAAACTGTATTAACATCCAGTGTCAACCACCAGAAGTTTAAAAAAATGTATTTGAACTTGAGTGTATGAATAAAAAGTATTTTATGAACGATTGTAAATTTGAACAAGATATATATAGGGAGAGTGGGAGCTAATACAAGGAATTGAAATGAATTCAAATATCAGGCGTATCTATACATTATGAGACCATCCTTTCACGAACTTCTGACACAAGCATGCACTGAACCCTATTTTACTATTTTTTCAGCGCAACTCAAATAAAAAAAGCGACGAGTTGTGATGTGACGATTATGTTGGCTTCGAATTGGCAACCCTCATGAGCGCTGTATTCTATCTACACTATCGAAAGAGTGTTCTCATCCTATGCACATATTAATAATAAACATCAAAATAAGTTTGATTGCTTGAGGTA
The DNA here is from genome assembly GCA_021605095.1 of Caerostris extrusa. Lineage (NCBI taxonomy): Eukaryota > Metazoa > Arthropoda > Arachnida > Araneae > Araneidae > Caerostris > Caerostris extrusa. Next base: position 29,694 of record BPLR01014655.1, read on the forward strand.
ATTAAGCTTGAGGTAATATCTATGATTTTGAACGCGACCATTGAACCATTTGAACGTGATTTTTTAAATCTCAGCTCTGAAACAATCTCAAGGATCGAACTGAGATTCTTGGAAGGCTACGTAAGAATGTCTATCAAGCAGAATAACTTTTGTGAACTTTAATTATAATTTCTTGTGATTGAAAATTACTATGATTACCATTTGTTTTCGAGTTAAATCTGTTATTTAAAAGAAAACTGAAATAACTTGTTAAATGTAAAAAAAAAAATAATAATAAACCTATAAGTATCCTCTATTAAAGTCGTACGATTCATTTATTAGCTGACCTAAGAACATATTGTCCAGTGGCCTTGACAATTTAATACTCCTGTGGCTTGATTCGAGTTGTGCCATGTGTCGCCAAATATTATACGAAAACGGAAACGGAGCTACTAGTTACGGAGTTCCAATGGATCAGAATATACCCCGAAAATCTCCACATTTATATTACTCAATTAAATTTGTCACAACATGTTTCATACAGTAAATAGATAAAAATTAAAAAATTCACAGATAAAAATTAAAATATTTATAAAAATTAAAATTAAAAAAAAAAAAGAAATATAAGCAAGATGCTGGTACAATTATGGAATCTGCTCTATGATTCCTGAAAAATTAGTACAAATATTGCAGTGGCAAAAGCCTATTGGTTATTAATTTTGTTTGTGGAGGGAACCACTAGATGGCGCCATCGGTCAATTTTATATTTTAACATTCGGTACAAAGCCCGGAATTAAATCCTCTGCTTCATGGTTGGAGTCTTTATTTTATACCTACTATAGAGCACTATTTTATACGTACTATAGATCATTAACGGTGCTGCCTGTTTGGAATAATTAATTTAAACTAATTGAAATAAAACATGGCAAAATGGAAAAGAAATATAAAAATTTAAACAATTTAACCTTTTGAATTAATATTAAAATACAAACTAAAACTATTGAAAAATATAAATAAGATAAAAATTAAGCTGTGGCATCAAGAAATTAAAAATAATCAGCATTTAGAAATTTTTAGGAAAGTGAACATCGTAGAAAAATAAGAATTAAAAAGTTTTTTTTTTCTTTTCTTTTTTTTTTTCTAATGCAGCTGGCAAACACTTACACAGCTGTCTTGATACCTTAAAGCAAGCCAGATTGGTAAATTCAACTGTATACAGTCCACATACTCGTTTGAGTCGTGAAAAGACTCGTTGGCAGTGTCATAAATTGCACGCGGTCTCTTTTTGGAGCTGAGTATAGTAAATAGGATAATACAAATACCCTGGTTACGAATTTAGAGGTGTTTCACAAGGAAAAGCTTGAAGATATGAGGACATAATGGGATTAAGATCAATACCTTTGGGAATTTTATTTTGCAGCATCAACTATACTGGCAATCTGTATATTTTGAGAAACTTTCAAGGTGGAAACACAAATAGAGCAACCATACAACAGAACTGGTTCGTAAGATCGTCTTGTAAAGCAGAAGCTTTTGTCTGATCACTAGTTTGCTGTTCCCAGAAATTAGATTGTGGAGCCTTTTGCTCCCAGCAGTTGTTTTAGCAACTTTAGAAATATGGGAAGGTAAATACAATTTTTCGTCAAAAATAACCTTAGGTACTTGCACTCATTAATCCAAAGGATGTGCTGACCAAGAAATGTCGACATCGTTAAATGTGGGCCTGAATGGCCGAGGGGCTGGCGCTCGGTGCCACAGGTTTAGGGTTCGAGTCCCGCCAGTGCCATGGATGTTTGTAGTGGTTCGAATCCATTTCAAAACCATAGGTCCCGGTTTAACATGAGTGTTGTGGGGGTATTGTTATTCCGCGTCCGTAGCTTTCCTTCAAGCTGCACGCACCTCCTGGGTAGTGCTAAGTGAGTAACGTCGGTGCAGCGCTTACCTTAAGGCATCTAAGATAATTGTCTAAGTGGTTGGCAGCTGTATTGGAACAAAAAAAACTTATACCAGATTGTATTATCAAGGGAAAAAAATAAGGAACGAGCTACTTTATGATAAACGAACATATGGATCTTGTTGATAAAACAGCGAAATCACCAGATGAAAGTGACCTATATGTAACAGTAACAATACACTGAAGTGACAAAAGTCATGGGATACCTCTTAATATCGTGTAGGCCCTCCTTTCGCCCGGCGAAGTGCAGCAACTCGACGTGGCATGAACTCAACGTCGTTGGAAGCCTTCTGCAGGAATATTGAGCCATGCTGTCTCGATAGACGTCCATAATTGTGAAAGTGTTGATGGTGCAGGATTTTGGGCACGAACAGACCTCTCGATGATGTCCCATAAATGCTCGATGGGATTCATGTCGGGCGATCTAGGTGGCCAGATCATTCGTTGGAATTGTCCAGAATGTTCTTCAAACCAATCGCGAACAGTTGTGGCCCGGTGACATGGCGCATTGTCATCCATAAAAATCCCATCGTTGTTTGGGTACATGAAGTCCATGAATGGCTGCAAGTGATCTCCAAGTAGCTGAACATAAGCATTTCCAGTCAATGTTCGGTCCAGTCGCACCAGAGGACCAAGTCCATGCCATGAATAAACAGTCCACACCATTACGGAGCCACCACCAGCTTGAACAGTGCCTTGCTGACAGTTTGGGTCCATGGCTTCGTGGGGTCTGTGCCACACTCGAACCCTACCATCAGCTCTTACCAACTGAAATCGTGACTCATCGGACCAGGCCACGGTTTTCCATTCATCTAGGGACCAACCGATATGCTCACGTGCCCACGAGAGTCGCTGCAAGCGATGTCGTTCTGTCGAGTCGGTCTTCTGCTGGAATAGCCCAAGAAAGCCAAATTTCTCCGCACAGTTCTAACAGACAAGTCCCTTGTACGTCCCACATTGATTTCTGCGGTTATTTGACGCAGTGTTGCTTGTCTGTTAGAATTTACGACTCTTTGCAGACGTCGCCGGTCTCGGTCGTGAAGTGCAGGCGGTCGGCCACTGCGCTGTCCATGGTGGGATGTTATGCCTGAAATTTCATACTCTCGGCACACTCTTGACACAGTGGATCTGGGAATGTTGAATTCCCTAACGATTTCCGAAATGGCATGACCCATGCGTCTAGCTCCAACTAACATTCCGCGTTCAAAGTCTGTTAATTCCCGTCGTGCGGTCATCATCACGTCAAAACCTCTTCACATGAATAACTTGAACAGAAATGAAAGCTCTGCGAAAGCACTGCGTATTTGTACCTGTTCTACGCGATGCTATTGCCATCTGAAAATTTACATATTGCTATCCCATGACTTTTGTCACTTCAGTGTAATTGTTATTTAAAAACTGTTTAGTGACTTTTTGTTCTCGGTCCTTGAAAATTTGAATGAATTAATAAAATTTATTGCATTAAAATTTATTAAATATAAATTAAAATTAGTTAAATTTACTAAATTAGTAATATTGCTTTATTGTACACTCAGTTTCAGTTATCCAGGTACTTACGTATTAACGCTACCTTGGCTACAGTTGCGCCAATAAAGAGCAATCTTGTTGTTCGCACACGCACGCAGTTATCTATTGAACGACAACCGCAGCTACAGATTTGGCGGTTTTTAAAATTCTGCTTCCCTCAAAACAGTTGTCTTTTCTAAGTCCACATGATAAGCACACTGGCTAAAATTGCATTTCCAAAACTTACGTTTACCAAAATAAAGTTTCGCGTCATGGGAATTGGGACATTTCGTTTTTTTGGTAAAATATTTCGCTCCTGAAAAATAAAATTGCATCTTGTTCTGTTTCTGGCAAATCCCAAATGCGCATTTTCGTAGCACTACAAAATGGCGTCAAAACTCAGCAAATCTGTAGCTGTTAGATTGGCGACACTTAAAACCACCAATCTGTAGCCAAGGTAGCGTTAATACGTAAGTACCGTTATCCATTATATTTTTTAATATATATATGTATGCCAGTATATATACATATCTATTAAAAAGGATATATGATTTCACTATGCATGTGATCGGAGATCAATATATTCCTGTTTTAAAGCGACAAGAATTATAAAATAATAATGATAAATAAATAAATAAATGCAAGTTAAATTAACACAGTAAAAATTGTAATAAACTGACTGACCTGTTTACATTAGAAAATATCCAGGTAAATACTAAGCTTCTCTGAACTACAGACAAGTAATAACAAAATGTCAACAATGTCGTATATTTAAATTGAATTTCGGACTTTGTCCTCGATTTTGATTGGTTTTTCATATAAATGTGAAACTAGCTCATTTTAACAGACAGAAACATTTTTTTATTATGGCAGAGAAAAAAAGTCTAGTTTAAAGAAATAGTTATTTTATGACTGTTTCTTAACATGCTTCTTTATTGTTAAAGAAATTAATTTTTCATTACACTGGTGTGTTACAATAAAGTTAAAAATAACAAGACAAGAGCTTCAAGAAGGGTTAAAATATCTCTTCTCGATAAGAGGTAACATCCGATAAAAAGATGCAATTTTATTTTTCTCTATTATACTTTGACAGATAATAATCTTCGTCTCTGAAATGTATGAGTGTTTACATCTCCATAATAAAATCAAATTGTGTTGAGTCACCGTTATTTGTTTTGAAGAATGTAGAAAATAAATACTCCAAACCAGGATGCGTTTTGGATGCTTGCTAAAAACTATTTAGATTTTACTATTTGAGAATTATTATTCTATAGAAACTATAAGAGATTCGCTTTAGGTAAAAATCATTATTATTTTTCAATTCCTACTATTAGCTCACACTCTCCCTATATATCTTGCTCAAATTTTCAATCGTTAATTTCTTAAAATACTTTTTATTCATTCATTAATTTTTAGTATTTTTTAGATTTAAGTTGTCTGTATCTACCAATAGATGGCGCCAGATGTAAGAGAAAAATTTCAACTTTATTTGTAAAAGACTTTTCTGCAATATAGTGGAATTGACTAAAAAAAAAAAAATTTTTTTATATTACTTGTTTTAAAGGAAACCTCGTGCATGTTTTTACCGTGCAGTCATTTAAAATGCAGAAGAATCAATAAATAAATTATTAAAAATACATTTTATTTTTAATAAAAGAACCTTCCAAAATTAATAAATATTCCAAATCAGAACGCATTTTGGATGTTTGCTAAAAACTATTTAGATTTATTATATCATATCTTATTCTATAGAAACTATATGAGATTTAAATAAAAATCATTTTTCTTTTTTTTTAAGATAAATCCTGTTTTTACTGTGCAGTCATTTAAAATGCAGAAGTATTAATAAATAAATTATTAAAAATATATTTCGATTTTAATACAAAAGATTGATTTAGTAATCTGAAAAATCCTATATAAATTAAAATATATAATTAAACACACATTTGCCAGACTCGTGACCCAGCGGCAATGTTTGCCGCTGGTGAGCAGTGGTGAGTGGAGGTTCATTCCACCAGCGTCTTTATTGTAGATACTGTTTTAAAAACGAGGGGGCTCATTGGCATTTGCGATGTTCAGCATCTTGCCTCGTGAGTCAGACTGCTTGATGGGAAATTCCGGATTTTCACCCATACGATATGCAAATACGGACCCTTATATACTCACTAAAATTTTTGTGTTTCCTTTTTCCACTTTATGTGTACCACTTCAACGCCAGTCTGTAACAGCGGCAATTTCTCCCATTTTATACACCAAAATTTCGTATCATAATCTAAGTAATATAACTAGAGGTAGAGGTGTAACTAGAGGCACATATAGGTCTACATCATATATAACAGGGGGGCTGAAAGGTTCGTAGGCTGACACATAGATGGCGCTACTAGTATTAAATCCATATAATTTTTAGTTTGCCCTAACCTTCAAAAGACACTTGTATAAATTTGACAGCTGTTGCACTATTAGTATGTGAGTTATAGCATTTTTAGTGAAGCAACTTTTGTTAGTTTGGAAAATTGGATAAAAAGGAATTTCGTGTCTTAATGAAGCATTACTTTTTGGTAAAAAAATACTATTGAAGCCAAAGGCTTGGCTTGATAAACATTATTCGGACTTTGCACCAGGAAAATCAAACCGTAGAGAAGTGGTTTGCTGAATTTAAACGAGGCGAAATGAGCACCGAGGACGATGCAGGGGACGCCCCAAAGAGGCTGTTACCGACGAAAACATCAAAAAAGTCCACAAAATAATTTCTGATAACCGTAAAGTGAAGTTGATTGAGATAGCTGAGACCCTAAAATATCAAAGGAACGTGTTGGGCATATCGTGAATGATTATTTGGATATGCGAAAGCTCTGTTGAAAATGGGTGCCGCGTGAGTTCACAATCGACCAAAAACAACAACGAATGGATGATTCTAAGCAGTGTTTGGAGTTGTTCAATCGTAAAAAACCCGAATTTTTGCGTCGATATGTGACAATGGATGAAACATGGCTCCATCATTTCACACCGGAGTCCAATCAACAGTCAGCCGAGTGGACTGCACGTGACGAACACTAAAAATGCTATAACTCACATACTAATAGTGCAACAGATGTCAAATTTATACACGTGTCTTTTGAATTTTAGGGCTAACTAACAATCATATAGATTTAATACTAGTAACGCCTTCTATGTGTCAGCCTACGATCTTTTCAGACCAACTGTTATATATATATATATATATATATATATATATATATATATATATTTGTGTGTGTGTGTTTGTATTAAATAGATTTAAAAGTCTTTCGTGTGTTGTCCGCATCTACGTTCAAGTGAATGCATATGGCCCATAACCTTCATGCAGTGTGTTTCTGCTTTAGACAGCAATATTTTTGCAATATGTACCAAGCAATGCTAATGATAAATGATCATGCTGACAAGCGACAAGTTCTTTGACCTGATTGATTTGATTTAGTTATTTTTTGCAACAAATATTACTGGAAATGCAAGTATTTTCAATAAGAACAACTTTAATTCCAAAAAAATAAACACACAAACGTGAAAATGTATGCGTTTCTGAAGATCATAAGGCTCTTTAGAAACCGTATATTGCAACAGTTGTTCCCAGAGGAAATGAACGAGACTTTCGCATAATGTTTCTTCCGAAGTGTGACATTTGATTTTTGGCATCAATTTTGCTTGGATTCATAAGGAAATGGAAATAAATTCTAGAATATTGATAATATTTTATGTATCTGACACTAGACAGTCTGTATAAAACAGTGTGTGTATATATGCCAATAATCACGAAGTAAGATCATTAGTAATTTTTAACCCAAAACCTTATTTTTTATTGTTAAATTGAAATTGCTGTAGATCACGTGGCGCCATCTAGTGTTGATGTGATTGACCAATTTACCACACAATTTTCGTTCATGGAATTGAAGTATTTATGAATATATCCATCATTTTAAATTTGAAACGCCTTTGTTTGTCGTTTTCCCTATTAAATTCTATTTTTAGCAAATATAATGATAAAAATAAATCATTAGAATGTTTTTTAAGATTTCGGAGTTAGCTTTGGTAATTTGGTACTTACGTATTAACGGTACCTTGGCGACAGGCTTGGCGGTTTTTAAGTGTCGCCAATCTTTATTATTTGGAATAAAAATATTTTGAAAGCGTTTTGATTTTAAATGAAGTGTTTCATATATATTTTATTATCTGGAACAAAAATTTTAAGTGTAGATTGGCACAAATCTGTAGCTGCGGTTGGCGCGTGTGCTCTTTATTGGCGCAACTGTCGCCAAGGTACCGTTAAAACGTAAGTACCGGTAATTTTTACTAGTGAAAAACAAATTGAAAAGTGCAAAAGCATGAAGAGGAAATTTCACTCGCAGATGAATAACACTGATAACGATTAAGAACTCTTATTTGATAAATTATAAATAGACATTATTGTGATAAATATTTATAAATAAAATGTTAAATATAAATAAGCCTGTATAACAAAATATCGTAAATATATATACATATATTTAAAATTATTACTATTATATAAACTTCAAATAAGTGAACATTTGCAGCAATTAACTTTAATTTTAACAATTAACTTTTATTTAATTCCTTTTTTTTTAGCAATTTATTTTAAATCAAAGAAAATTTCTAATTCATCAGATGGCGTTCGATGCAGGAATTTTTTTATTGTTTTAATTAAAAAGGACTAGTAGAATATATACGTAAGTTTTCGTCTGCATTGTTAAAAAAATAATAACTTCTAATAATATTTGCAACGTGATACGATAATAACTTCATAGAAAAAAAAAAATAGAACGCTGAGTGTATAGTTAAGCTATATGGAATATTGTACATACATACATACAAACATTCCTTTTTATATGTATAGATGACACAACCAGAATAATAAATCGTTTATTTACTGGAAGTTACACGCAATAATGAATGTTAAAATTATTGTCTAATGTTAAAGGGGTTTAAGTATTGGATGTCATTGAATAGATAGTTATTGTTAAATGTTAATAATTTTGATAATTTATTTGTTGAAAACCCACAAATTCCTGCAGGATTTTTTATTTTCGTTTTAATCAAATTTCTATATTTAATATTTAAATAATATTCTTTAATGAATTCACAGAAAAATAAGGATAAATATAATATGCCCGATTTATCGATTTAAACTTTTTGCTTATAAGGATTACAATTTTATATACTAAAAATAATTTAAGAACAAAAATGTTACTAAGACTATTGCAGGTACTGGTTTTCTAACAAAAATTTAAATAAAGTAATCTACCCTAATTTTTTTCATAGTTTTGCAATATTATTAGCATTTTAACAGCATAAAAACAACAGGGGTAAATAAAGTGTAAGCCAAAAAATAAGACTATCAACAATTAAAGATCCTGATTTAGGTTCGGGTTAGAATAGCCCCACTGTAGCTCATGCATGCCGTTAAAGGCGACTAAAATGGGTACCCATTACCCATGGGTATAATCGAGTAGGGCAGGGATGGGCAAACTCTGGACCGCCGGAAGGTTTTATCCGGCCCGAGGATAGAATTTTAATTTGCCGGTCCGAGGCAAATTAAAAGAAATATATATTTATATATTATACATCCATCTCCTTTTCTACTTAGCGGCCTGGTGGCCAAGTGGCTGGTGCTCTGGCGTTTGATATCCCAGGCTTCTGGTTCGAATCCTGGCGGTGGCATGGATGTCTGTGAGTGGTTCGGAATCCATTTTAAACTGTAGGTCCCGATCTATTTAGCCTAAAATGTGCACAAGATACCGTAGAGCGGCAAACCAAAACTTTTTACTTTCATTAAATATTTTTTTTTATTAAAAAATTATTATTTTTATCTCATTTCCCGAGGTTAAATTCAATACCCTCAGCAAAGGAACTTAAGAATTATAAAGATAGCTTGAAAAAACTGCATTTTGAGTTCGAACACAGATTTCAAGATTTCAGTGCCATTCAAACAGAATTGGATATTTTTACCATGCCTTTCAACGTAAATTGTGAAGCAGTGAGGTCAGATTTGCTGGTTGAATTAATTGAGTTGCAATCTAACAATCCTCTCAAGCAGTTGTTTCTAAATGTGCCGAAGTTAGAGTTTTACAAATCATTATAGAAAGTAAGTTTCCCAAATTTTAATATCTCACGTCCAGAAAATCAGTGCCATGTTTGCTTCATCTTGTATACGTGAACAAGTATTTTCAACTATGAAACCTTAGAAAGAGTTATTTCAGAAGTAGACTGACAGATGAGCATTTAGCCTCGTTTCTCAGAATCAGTACATCTCACTTCGAACCTCAATTTAAGAACTTTTAAAAATGACATCGCAATTTCATTCACCTCATTAACATATTTAAATTGTAATACTTGCATATTGTTTTTAAAATTTTAGAAAAATTTATCTTGGCCCGCCAAACTTTTTTTTTTTTTCTTCGATTTTTGGCCCGCGACCGAAAAAGTTTGCCCATCCCTGGGGTAGGGTAAGGTAAGGCTTCTCCCTTTGTGTGTCCCACGCCTTTGTGCAGCAATATTAAGGACAAAACAAAGAAGCCATGAAATTCGTGAAATCGCTGATGTACGAGTTGTCGTAGTTCTCGGAGGGTACTTTTTAGACAGCCCTTGCAGCAATGGGTCTACATATCCTGTCCAAACAAGTTACGGATTGAAGTAGGTGTGCTTGAAGTGCTGTTCCAAAATGTCGAATGCTCTGGCGATCATGCTGTGCATGCTAAGAGCAGCGAGGGCGAATTCGTTCCGAACGCTGAGGCGGATGTTAGAATATTTCTGAAGAGATGTTTTGTACCGTCTGTTCCACTCTTCAGGATCAAGGTGAACCTTTTCATGAGATAAGGCCACAGAAGCTGAGGGAGATATTCCTTGAAGGTGATGCACCGAAGTTGCGTCACATTTATTCTCCTGCATAAAAGTAACAAAGGAAGAAAAACTTAAAAATACTATGGAATTTTCGCCTGAAGGCTTTCAGATTTCAGTATATATATATATATATATATATATGTGTGTGTGTGTGTGTGTGTGTATGTGTGTGTATTACGATGGAAGTTTAAAAATAAAGGGGGCGGGAACCATTTATATACATATAAATGGCCAGTGGGGCGATCAGATATTGCTAGCATATATATATATATATCATGAAGGCATGAATCATCCATATGTCATTGCTGGTAAAGTTCACTAGAAAGAGGGGGAGGAAAGTGTGGGTGAGGTATAGGAGACGTCTTGTTGATGCATCCTGAGTCTGCTATTTATCCAGCGTTCTAATGTCGAATGATTTACAGTGAGCCACAAAATTGAGTTTATACCTCTAAAACTTTTAGACTTCTTCCAATTACAAATTAAAAGATTGATTTAAATAGATAAATTTTTTTTATCCTAGATACTTTAACCTCTGCTTTACCATCCTATAATAACACAATTATATAGTTAACTTATTTATTACGAAAAAAAGTTAAGCGATTCGAAGAAAAGATAGAAAACCATGCCACAAAATTGAGTATACACTTCTTATATTTGTAAATTATGCTACCACTTTTTGGTTTCAAATTTTTTTAAAGAGTTTCAGGAGTAGCTGCTGCTTATAACACGTGTTATTGCACTTCAACGCTTTTAAATAGTATTTTTCTCATTAAAAATCGTAAAATGAGCTCTCGTAGAGAAACTACTGAATCTGAGCGTTTATTGGTTGTAAAATGGTCGAAAGAGGGCAAATCTCTTCGAGAAATCGCTTCGTTGATTGGTGTAACTCATGGTTGTGTCCAAAAATACTACAGAAGTATAAAAACTGGATCTGGGGCCAATATTCCTGGAAGAGGACCTAAAGAAATACTGAGTACTACAGCGAAGAGGAAGATCATTCACTCAGTAAAGAAAGATCCGAGGGTGAGTGCCTCTAAACTAGCTTTATCGATGTCCTCTACAATCGGGAAAAAGATCTCAGTTGAAACAATTCGACGTACCCTTCACCAATATGGGTTTCATGGCCGTACACCAATACGAAAGCCACTCATCAAGTATGTGAATAGACAGAAGAGAGTGATTTTCGCCAAAGAACATCGTTTAAAGCCTATTTCTTTCTGGAACACTGTAATATTTTCTGATGAAAGTAAGTTTAATCTTTACAGAAGCGATGGACGATTTGAAATATGGAGAGAAGCTGGGAAAGCACTGGCACCTAAAAACACCATTAAGACAGTCAAGTTTGGAGGTGGATCTATCCTCGTTTGGGGTTGTATGTCGGCTGGAGGAGTTGGAGAGCTTGCTTTTATTGATGGTATTATGGACAAACATGTATATTTGGGGATTTTAAATGATAACTTGAAAAAGTGGCAGTAAGTTGGGGCTTGGATCAAGCTTCATATTCCAGCAGGACAACGACCCCAAGCATACAGCGAAGATTGTGCAGTTATACTTGCTGTACCATTGCAAGAAGCAATTACACACTCCAGCCCAGTCTCCAGACCTAAACGTCATCGAAAATTTGTGGTCGCAATTAGAGAAAGCTGTACATGAGCACGAAATCACAAGCAAGGAAGTTCTCAAGAAGGTTCTGAGAGAAGAATAGGCTAAAATTTCTGTTGAAACCACTAAAACACTAGTAGAATCTATGTCCAGAAGATTACATGCTGTAATTCAAGCAAAAGGTTATGCAACAAAATATTAATTTGTACGTTAAAAGGAAATTAATAAAGGTGTATACTTATTTTTGTGGTGGTGTTTTTCCTCTCGTCTCAGATCTTTTTTTCGTAAAAAATAAATAAATGCAACAATTTAATAAGTATAGTACGGTAAAAGCATAGACTAAAGTATATAAGGTAAAAAATTCAATCATCTTAAAGCAATATTTGATTTGTAATTGCAAAAAGTCTCTAAGTTTCTAAGGTGTATACTCAATTTTGTGGTCCACTGTAAGTTAAATACCCGGCTTTCGAAAATAAGATAAAAATTAATTATTTTTTGTGTTTTCGTACGCTGAAGATTTTGTGATTTTAATAAATAAATGTATTTTTTTATTAGATATTTTAATTAAATTTTATACCAAGTTCTTAAAATTAAAGTAATATGAAAAAAAAATCCACTCAGATTACTTTTAATTAATTAATTAATTAAAAAAATAGTCTAAACGGATTATAACACTATAATTTAAATAAAATAATAATAATATAACATGGATGGAATATAGCACTATAATTTAAACATTTCGTTGATATTAGATCAACAATATTTAACTTTTAATTTAATAGGAAAACACTGAAAAAAAGTTAGTAATTTTTTTTTTTTTAGTTTCACTTTACATCAAGATTGTTTCGCTGATTTTCTGGCTCAAAAAAAAAAAGTATTTTTTTATGTTTTGAACATACTTTTAATAAAATGATATTTCAAATTAAAATTGTTGTATCAAATTTGACTCTTATGTCTAAAAAGGTTTCTGTATTAATTAATTCTTGTTCTGAGTATGAAATAAATGAAATTAAATTTAGTTTTAATTATAAGTTAACTGAATCCGAACTTAATCGAAAATATATCTGTGAGGAAACTTTTAAAATTCAAAATCGGGAAATTAATATAAATTGTTATCTATTACCTATTTTCAATAATAAATTCATAATTTTGTAGCATTTTTTCCACGGAAAGAGTTGTGACATTTCTTTCCCAGGCGAGAGAAATGTATATTCTTTGACAAGTACATGGTGGAAATGTATCATATAAAGGCAAGACCTTATTGGCTAAAACGTAAGCTGGAAAGAGCTCATATTGGAATATAACATAAACCGTATAGAAAATAAAACTGGAATATAACATAAACCGTATAGGAAAGTAAAACTGGAATATAACAAAACCTAGGAAATAAAACTGGAATATAACATAAGCCATGGAATATAAAAACCGTATAGGAAAGTAAAACTGGAATATAACATAAACCGTATAGGAAAACAAAAAGAATATAAATAAAACTGGATTATAACATAAACCGTATAGGAAAGTAAAACTGGAATATAACATAAACAATATAGGAGTATAAAACGATTTGGAAATTATGTTATAAATGGATTTTTATAGATTTACATGTAAGTTATATGTGCGGACAAGCGTTATGTTAAAATAAAATAATGAAAAAGTATATTGGAGTCATATTTGACAGTACATGAACAAGCACCTCAGCAGTGATAGTTCATCACATCTACAACCAACCAATTACTGGGTCCAATAAATCAAAATATTCAAGTGTCATTTTTGACAACTAATCTTTAGAGAGCTTTGCTCTCATCAAATTACTTTAAATCAATGCCTCTGTTCTCACTAATAACAAAGAAGTCTAATTTCCCTTATTCTCCTCTACATGTACTACATGCGTCCCTTAAGTTATCCTAGCTCAGTTTGAGGCTGTAAGTGTATATTTGTCGTGTCAATATAAGCAATATTTTTTATAAATATTTTGTTAATAAAAGATAACATATGATTGTACAATGGTTGTGTAAAATTTTATGCAATATGTATTCGTTTCTCCTTTCACATATCCTATTCTAATCATCACAATCACCTTTTATGCTATGCTATAAAATGGTTTTCATTGTTAAAGAGGTTTTGATACCTAATTTAAACATAAAAGGATGTTATAAATCTAAGGCAGAGGAAACTCGAAAGACAATAAGCATTTAAGAATAATAGTGAAAACAAAGGACACAATATTTTTTTACGATTTGTAATTTTTATATTTGCTTCAAGAGGAAAGTAAATATTGATCAGTATCGCGGTTAATTTTTTAATTTCGCCTTTTGTAAAGAGTATGTAACGGCATAAATGTAAATGATTAATTTAAAAGTAATCTCAAATATTTTGATAATTGTGGATGTTGTTTTTGAAATTAATTATTATAAATCTTTTCTTGCTTTTTGTTGGCAACATTATTATTATTAATTGTTAGATTTTGTTAGAGAGTTTAAAAACGTAAATGGTTTGTCGTTGATTTTTTGGTTTTATTATTATTATTATATTTTTTTTATGTTTTATTAATAAAAACATCATTAAGTTAGTACGTTTTTACCTGCATCTTGTATTGCTGCCCCAACTAGGAGCCAACAATTTGATTACTTTTTTAAGTTAGTAAGTTTTTATCTGCATCTTGTATTGTTACTCCAATTAGGAACCAACAAGTATTTGATTATCTTTTGCAAGTATTTGATTATTTTTAAGTAAGTTTTTACCTGCGTCTAGTATTGCTGCTGCAACTAGAAGTCAACAAGTATTTGATTATTTTTACATAACTCTATTGCACGATTTTTTTTTTATTTAATTAGCACACACCAGTTTAGGATTCATGTATCATTTTCTCCAATTTTGTGAAAATCTGACATACACTGCTGTTATATTTTTATCTTAAAGTTTTGACGATTGTTTATTTTTTTCTCCATAGATTGTATGCATTGATTAAAGTCTGCATCACTAAATTTTAAAGTTTTTTAGCGTATAAAATATTATGCATAGATTATTGATAGGAAATTAAATTATTTTTTATGTGCTAAGCATAAGTATCACTGTTCAGAAATAGAAGAACATAAACGACTTGATGGCCAACTGGCTAGCGCTTTGACCTTTGGTACCACAAGTTTCAGATTCGAATCCTGGTGGTAGCATGGTTGTTTGTTGAGTAGTTCGGAATCCACATTAAACTGCAGGTCCCGGTCTAATTATCTTAAAAAAAAATGACCGTAGAGCGACAAATCAAAACTAAAAGAACATATAGCTATATTTTTTTTTTAAATAACTGCTAATAAATAAATTTTAAACAATATTTCATTTTTTTATTTAAATGAAAATAACAGCTGTTACATGAGATTTTAGTTGAAATATTTAATTTTCGGAATATTTTTTATAATATTCCAAAGATTCAGGATTACTGATGGTTTCAGTACTGTAGGGCAATTTATTGATGACTTTCTTCACTGTTATTTCCAATTTCTTTCCATTTACGCTATGCTAAAAAAAAAAATATTGTACAGAATTATCATCATTTGCTACAAATAAAAACAAAAATGTATTCCAACTATCATGAGTTTAACATAGCAATGTAATTCATTTACCGGTATATCTTGAATTTCGAGGATAACTTCTGGTACGTGATTGGCTGTAAGCTCACGGGTTATGGCTTCTCGAATGTCATTGGTCAGATTCTCGTTAAAAAGTAGTGGGTTTCATCTTCAGAAAAAGCACTGCCCGTTCCTCCATGTTCTTGTTGTATTGAGGCACACAGATGCTGTCTCTCACTTCAAGAAATGTGTCCACTGAAAATACAATGCATATTTGTTTTAAATGGAGTAATCATTTCAATGGCTTAGTTTTTATATTTACATACATTTTTTATATTTTTAAGAAAGCAATAAGAAATATATAATTTTCACGGACATCAAATATTAAGAAAGTCCCACCTAAAAAGTGACGCAATCTTTTAGATAAAATACATTGAGCATACACGATGTTGTTACTTGTTCTATCTTCATTGGTGAAATTTTCAACAAAATAAAGAACAAAAGCAATCAAGATCAACAACAAAAACAGGTCAACAGTTAGTATAGCACTGCAATAAACAAGTCAAAATCATAACACAAAAGCAATGTCTTAAATAACTTTTGATTTTGGGTATCGGTTTAAGATTAATTCGAAGGGATATATATTGCTCATGGTCTTTCAGAATATTTTTCACTCATCTCGTACTCCTGCAGACATTCCAAAAGATCGACCCATCAAGATACAAACACCTCGTCAAGATGGACAACTTCGCTGCGTCTTTAGCTTTTGACAGAGGCTTTTAGTATTTTTACAGAGTAATACCTATTGTGGGGCCTGATGGCTAAATGACTAGATCTCTGGCGCTCGGTACCATGGATGCTTGTAGTGGTGCGGAATCTACTTTTAAACTGCAGGTCCCGATCTAGCATGACCGTAGAACGTTGGACATAGGACTGTCAACCCTATTCTATAAAAAAGGAAACATCTCTTGTCTTGAAATCTGCCAGTAGGCAGAGGGTCTTGACTCACCATGAGGATATTGTGTCAATGAAGAAGAAGAAAGCCTTCTACATAATGAATCAGAAATATGAAAGCAACCCAGGTAACAATTAAACCCTACCATGACAACTAACAACAGACCAAGGTAATAACAATACACTTAAACAGAAAAGTATCAATTATACATTTCAGAACATCGATGTTTTAAAATCAAAATATCAATTATTGCAATATTATAATTGTATTTTTAATGCCATCCTATTAAAAACCATTTTAAAACGTTTAACGTTTAAGGGTTGTTGTTTTTTTTTTTTTTACTTTATCTTTGTTTTTAAAACTATATTATACAATAGTTTACCAAAAAAAAAAAAAAAATCAACACCTTTTTATTGAACAAATAAATCAGAATAAAAATTATACATTAGAAATCCCTTCCTTGCAAAATATTTTGCCTCAATCACATTTGAGTT
>BPLR01014656.1:0-70080 GCA_021605095.1 Caerostris extrusa
GAAGAAGATGTAATGTTCTCAAGATCGTTACTCCGTGGGAGTTAACTCCTATATAAATTATTGTATAAATGTACTCCTGAGTCGTTAAACCTGGTTAACGCCACGGTTTGTATCTTCTGCGGTGACTGGTTGAAGTATACATAACTCCAATTTGCAGTATTGAAAAAGCAACAACTATTTAGACGCATTTTTTATGAAAATGTGTAGTGTGCAGGTTGTGTAACTGCTCAGCCAGTGCGTAGGAGAGTATGGTTACAAAAATTCATTTAATCATAGAAAATATTCCGTAATATGTATGCATTATGTTACATCTGAATTTTAATGAAAACTAAGGCAAAAATACAAAAATACATATATGCAAATTTCACAAAATTATAAAATAACTTGAACAAATAAAACACTTGGCATATTTTAAACATAATAAAAACTGAAGCTACAATTTAATATTTAAAATATTCAATTAATTACTTTTTGAAAGGCATCACTTACTGGTTTGTCCTGAATATCTTTGAGCATTAAAACCCTGTTCGGAATCCAAGTACTCCTTCCCTTAACTACCACCATAGCATAGTGTCAGCCTTTGTAGCAATGTACGGAAATGTTCTCTTGGTGGAGGAAATTTGCCAAAGAAACAAACCATATGCTATCAGAAGTTCAACTTAATCTTCATTTTCATCGTAATTTTACTAAGCTGCCTCAATCGCTTAATTTAAATCCTTCAAACCAATCCTTGCCTCAACCCAAATTGATCAATGGACTTCAGGTAGTTTTACACCTCCGGGCAATTTCTGACGATGTATGGCCAGTCGTGGCAGTTGGGGATTTTAAAACACTTTTAGTTCGCGAAAGGACTTGCTCGGCTCCGAACTGCTGCCTGTAAGTCATTCGCCGTCCAGATCGACCCGAACTTGCGGACAGGAGTGTAAATGATGATGACGGAAAGGCGTCATAATTAACGAACTCTACTTTTAAACTTTACCAAAGATGTCGATGCATTCAGAGCCTCCGCTGTAATGAGAGGGCCCTTTTTGCTGGTTGCTCTGTTCTGACATTATTCATTAAGTGAGAATGCGTTAAGTTTTCACCGAACACGCCAGCCTTTTTTTGTTCTGCTATGAACAGTAACAGCCTACCATCAGTTCATTGCTTCCAGGAAATCGATGCAGTATTTTTCAGAAAAATCCCCCAATTAAGCGCTTTTAAATCTTTTCTGAAGAGATTGAATTCTTAGATGTATGGTATTGGACTTCAGTACCTCGAAATTCGGAGAAAGATATCTTTTTTTCAAAGCCATTGTATAACATGCTGTCAGAAAAGTAAAGTGAATTACTCGATATTTTAATAGGATTTTTTTAATAAATTTTACATTCGCTCTATTGATTTTTTTATAAATAATTTTTTTTTTAAATATTTATATAGAGATTTGATTTTGTTGATATAAATTGCACCATTGTAACAAAGGATATATTTTGGTTTTAAACAGTTTTTTGATGTCAAAGACTTAATATTCTTTTTTTTATAACGTTTCATATTTTTTAAAAAAGGGCTGATATTGATGAATGAAGCAATAACATGGTTCTAATCCCGACATCTATTTATGTGTTTAGGTCAGTGATAGTTACGATAAACGCGCGTAGGCAAAAAATAAAACTCAGGTTGTTTCAAGGACGAATGTTGTAATGTCCACCAGATTCATCCTTTGGGTACCCCTACATAAAATATTGTCTAAATATGTTGAGTAGTTATTTAATTTTATTAATTTAATATATTTGAGCATGAATACTTGTCAAATTAACCCACTTGTCCGTAACCCACCGTAGCAAAGTGTCAGTTGCCAGTACTGTCTTATCATTGCTGAAAGTAAAGCATGTCGATTTCTCTTAAATAGCAGATTCTTTTTTCTTGATCGTTGATGCCTAGTGATCTCTACAAAGATTTCTCCATCATTTAGGTCAGTATTTAAGCCAGCATCATTAACTGATATTTCCGGTTCTTGTCCATCTTATATACATTCCCCCTCTCCAGACACCGGATTTACAATAAGCTACATAAAAGAGTATTAAATCTCCATTTATCCCATTGCTTCTATCGGCATCAGTTACTTAACATTAGGAGACATATTGCATGATTTATTTTTACATGTTTTTACAATCACAATTCAGCTTCAATTTATATTAGTTTGTGTTTTAATAAACATTACAGATAATGAAAAAAAATAACTTCATTTCAAAGATTAAGTGCTTCTAAGTACGACCAAAATGAATGCTAAATCTGCTAAATGTCGTAGAAGAATGCCTCAAGGTGAATGGCAAAATCTACGGTATCATTATTAAAAATCATGAGGAGCTTTAATTAGCAACATGCGCTACCGAAGAAATTTTGTCTAATTAATTTTCGCTCGTCTGGAAACTAAATCATTCATTTGAATTTCACTATTATGGCATTGGAGTGCACTTGTGAAAGATTCATGTTTGTTTGAGTAATGGAACTCAAGGAATATTCATATCTTGAATTTTAAAGGTTGATCTAATGATATGGAATGATTAATAACAAATCTCAGGTACTGCATATAAACTGTTTGTTTCAAAAAGTGAATTTATCCAAGATTCAAGAATGAACTGGTTCTAAATACATATGATAATAATTTTTTTCTAACAAATATTTTATGATTATTTAGGTTCTTACAAATGCAATTATTTATAATAGAATTATTTATTTATAAAACAATCTTGAAATAATATATTATAGAAGATTTCATAGCAATAATTGTACTAGAATAAAAAAAGCTAGTAATTATTATTCCAGATACTTAATTATTATATGATATTATAATATAACGAGGAGATATATATTATAGTAACTATAGAGGATATAGGATTATGACAAAAATGATTCTGATATTCACAGGTTATCTATTATAGAAATGTGGAACACTTACTTTATATTAAGCTCAGATAACTGGCATTACATTGAATGATTCTATAATTCATGAATGAATTATGGCTATATAAGCCATGAATGAATTATAACGGTATTGTGAAATATAATATGAATTGACTGTCATCAAAAATAATTGAAATGTAATCAATTTTTATGAATATTTCGGAACAAATTATTATACATTTCATAATATCTGACAAATTCTGCAGATATACATCTTAGTTTTGCGTCTATAGAAATCAATTAGCATAATAAAAATCGTCCTGATATTAATTCTCAATCAGAAATAGTAAAACATAGCTATAATAGGTTTTTAAAGCTACAATTTCATTGAACGTCAACCAAGATGAAGTAAACAAACATGAAACGACGCAAATCTCTGTAAAAAAATGCATATATTGCTTTCTCTAACCGTAACCTTTTAAACTTCTGAACACTTCGTCGAATACGAATGTCATAATGACAAACACGAAGAATCCCAAAGCCGAATTGATTATTATTTCATGACGCAAAAGCACATATTAAATTTATACAATAAATCTCAACAATTATTGCAATTATTACTTTCTGCTTTACTTAAATTGTTGCTGCTTATATAATTATTTATCCATTTTTCTTTCAAAAATATAACATGAATCGACTGTCATTAAAATGTACTGAAATTGACAAGCTTTACAACAAATATTCCGCAATCAAAACAATTACATAATCTAAAAGGCCTGGCTATCTCCTCCAGAGATTACATCGCAGTTTTGAATCTGTAGAAATCAATTAATAAAACAAAACTAACATCGTCGTTAATTCTTAACTATAAATCTAAAGTATTACCACTAAGCATTTTAAAAGTTTCATTTACATTAGCATTGATTCATTTCCGTCAGTTAATACTGCAGAGCAGCCGGGAGAAAGTTAATATAAACTCGAAAATGACAAGACCGCTATCAGAGATAACAAAACTTACAAACTTTGTTTTCTGCAACCGTAACCTTTTAAACTTGAGGAAGGAGTTGTCACATATGAATGTCAAAATGATAAGCCTATTCCATCGCACCATGTTATATATTTTCCACACCACGGCTAACGGAAGGATCCATATTCCACTCATCTTCTCTAGACTTCAGATTGTCGCATTTGATAAAAAGCATATGATTTCTCTTTGCTTGAATATACTGTTTTTTTTAAGGAGGTGCATTTGGGATTTTTTTCAAAGAAAGAATCCTCTTGATAAAATGAATTTAAATCGAATCATATGAAAATATTAATTATTTTACTCATGGGTTTGTATTAAAACATTCGAGAACAACTGAAAATATTTTTAATTTCATACAGCAAACACATTTTGTTGACATATATATCCATAAATGTACAGGTGATTATAATTGTAACTCCATCATTGTAAACCAATATCAATGGGATTCCTTTCATAAGAATGTATTAATAAGTTCTTTATGGCATTATTATTATTATGGAAAAATTTCGTTAGTTGCCTTATGGATATAGTACTATGGAAATTCTTTATGGAAAAATTGGTTTCATATATCCAAAAGATCTGAAACTAATTAAGGACTAATATCCCAAGATACTACAGCATAGAAATTTATCTGCAAAATTTAAAAATTTAAATAATATTTCTTCAGTTAAAATAGCTGTTCCATCCTGTTCTGTCTCTGTTTAACATCAAGATCATTGTAATTTTTTTTTTTTCTTTTTCCTTATCGTTTTTTTCTTTTGAAATCATGTTAAATACGTAGTACTTAATTTGGATTTCAGAGTTTAAATATATTTGAAACACTGCAACGAACAAGTAAGAATTCTCAGTTCCTACATGATTTGTCAGATTGAAATCTAAAGTTAAATCTCAAAAATCTCTCTTGAGCCTACTGATATTTCTTCATTTACCAAAACTGAAGAAATCAAATTGCAATTTAAATCTCTCTCACTTGTTTTGCTTGATTTATCTATCCATGAAGCAGTAAGTTGTTATACACACACATTGCCTTTAAGCGTGAAAGCAAAGAATAAAGAAAACCAATTCCTACAAGAAGAACATTGTAAAAAAGCAAAACAAGATAATGCAAGGAAATGAAAATTAAATAACGTCGTCGCAGGTGCTACTTCTATATATTTTTCCTTTTAAGCAGAAGCTCAAAAATTCATTTTGGCTGATATGGCAGTACTTTCATTGGGAGAGGGGGGAAGCAAAGATTGAGGGGGGGAATGAAGATAAATGAAATTTTTCATCTTCTGAAATTGAATTATTTTCTCTGTCCCCCAGTTTATGCATGATATCATTTCTGAAAAGACAATTATAGTTTTCAATCAAATATATCTGCTTCAGATGCGAAAAGCGACGACGGACTCACAAATTGGTATTCTTAAGCCGGAACAAGACGCTGAACGTGTAATTTAAAACTGCATTGCACTTTTGAAGTAGTATGTTTTTATTTTCACTTATCATTTCTCTCTCTATTCTGCTAAATTCTTCTCAGAAGAAGTTTACTATTACTGACATTTTTTTTTTTTTTTATTGGACACAATGCATAAATTCCTTTTTTTCTTAATTTAGGGGTTTTATGCTTCCATTTTAATATTTATTTGTGTTGTTAATCAAATAAGTTTATTTTCCTTCCGACAACAAAAGTATTGTTGGACATCAATGGGTCTCGTATTTCACTTATTTATGGGGAGGACTCTTTACAGGAGGACTTTAGGACCATGGGATAAAATCAGGAAAAATTCTAACCAGCCATCCTGACTTTTTTTGTTATGATACGCTTTACATACTCTGTCACAATTACCCTCGAGTGTCTTCGGTTCAAAAATCAGTAACTGCAACTGATGTTAGAAGCGCGTAATTTCTTCATTGACAACATTATTAGTCGGACCTCATCTAACCGCTTGCCCAACATTATTAGTATAAGCGCCTTATCCAGAGTAGAAGAACAGGGTTCGAACACGAACTGAAACTGAAACGTGTCCAGACTAAGGATGAGAATGATATATCTATATGCCGAAATGTTATTTTTGCATGTTGAAGGGGATAGGCGGTTGTTGAAAATACTCTAGATATTAGTTTGAAGTTTAGGTCAAAATTTCATTAGCAAAATGTGGGTGCGGAGTGCATAGGGGATTTTAAGCAATGAAAGATTTGCTACGCATATGAAATTCTAACAGCGAATGGCATAGTTTAAAATTGTTCAGCATTCAAAACAAAAACTTATTAAATTTGCATAATGTTGTTTTTCCATTTTATTTAAAATTATATACTTGGGGAAAGAAAGATCCGGGGAATTGCTGGATATGCTGCAGTCGACTGAGCTAGACTTCCTGATGAATATTGGAACGGCAATATTACGGCCTATTAGAGTTTTATAGAGATTACGTATATTAAAATTTATAGTCAAAAGATTTATTGCACCCATTTTTGAAACAGATCGACTTCAATAGATGGGATACTTACCGGGCATATCTAATATGATCTAACGCTCTGTTCATCATGGTGTTTCAGTCTGCCAAAACTGAAAAAATTGATAACCAATCTTATATGTGAATAATAGTAACTGTCAAACTAAAAAAAAAAAAAAAAACTGTCAAACTATAACGGATTATTGAATAATAGTAAAATTATTTTTCCATTGGTTCACTTTAGGATGCTTTACACGTATTCATAAATCTAATAAACTTTACTAATTTTATCATCATGTAGGAAAGACATTTTATCCATAATGGTTAAATATAATAGTGCTTTTAAGAAAGTTTTTCAAGAGAAATTGATTCCCATTTGTGAAATCTTTGGAATAAAAACACAATCAGGTTATTCAATTGTGAGTGCAAGACCAGCTGTAATAATCAATGAGCTTATTCATTAAAAAAAAATCTATTACTAATGTACTGATAACTACAATATATTAGTGTGCTATATGAAAGAAAATTCACAAACAATCTTGATAATCGACATGAGATGCCTCTTTGTTGGTAATAATCTACGTTTAAACTTATTTCATCAGTAGATGAAAATAAAACAATTTTTTTTCTTAAAATTTCGCTAATTGTACAATTTATTTATTTTTACTAATACATTTAAAAATAATATATTATTTAGGAAGAAAGAAATGGACACTATAAAAGATAATGATTTTATTTGTCACATGTTAAGATATGAATAATTGATAATCAAATAAAACCTTATGAAAAATATTTAAAATATGTTATCATGAAATAAATTTTGTACTACCATAGTTGCCAAAAAAATGTCATTTTTTTAAAAATAAGTTTAGTCTTCGTAAAGGATTGCATTACCTTATAGTATAATGATTTTTTATGTTTAACTAATGACACTCTAATATCATAAATCACTAAAATATTTGTATCCTAGTCATTGAGTGAAATAAATGACTCTTTTCAAGTAGGTCAACAGAAACAAATACATATTTAAACAAAATAAGAAAATAATAAATGTTTATTAGTAAGATTCTAAATTAATTATATAAAGATTATATAATTTTCCTTTTATTATTAAGCGAATTAGTTGAGATAAATAATTAAAAAAGCTAAAATTGTACGAATTTAGATATTTATACTTAATTAAGAAAATGTTTGATCTACGTGAATTTCAGAGGAGAATTTAAAATCAAGAATAGTTGAAAATCTTTCTCAATGGCTAAAAATTATAAATTTTTGGATATCCCTATCAATATAATTTATTCTGACAATATACATATATATCTCGTCTATAACTTTTCTACGTTAGGTTGCATAATCTCATATCCAGTTTATCAGGATAAACATTAAAGTGTCACATGTACGTCACAACTCACTATGACAGCAATTCTCTATGGAATCAAAATTTCAATGCTTCGAGGGCTTGACTGGACGTGACGTGAATGCTTTATAAAAGATGAAAAATGAGTTTGGATGTATTTATAGCAGTATGGTGAATAATAAAACATGTTGCTGTATTTATCATTTATTAAAGCTGTTTTTATACAAAATCTAGGGAGTGGAATTGAGTTCTCTGTTGAATATTGCGCCTAACTTTTAAAATGCCTCGTTTCATCTAATTTTTTTTTTTGGCATATTGATAATTGACTTAACGTACTGAAATAAAAATATATTTTATATTTTTTTATCTGTAAAAAAACTGAGACCAATTTTATAAATGTTTAAATAAAAAACTTTTAATTTTTATACATGTGTCGGTAGAATATCTCAAACAAACAAACACACATTTCTCCATACCTACAGAAAGGGTTTTTTGAAACATTTATATCTCAAAGCAACTGAAATTATGTTCTTTAATTATTTTAAGTATTGTAGTAAATGATTAGGTATAGAGAACTTCCACAACATACATAGCAATTAATTTGCTTTTCTGTCACCTATATTCTTGAATATAAAAATTTTATTGTTATCAATTATTATTTTGTTCTTCATTTATGAATATAAGAATAATTATGCATTCATATGAATATAATCTTATAAATATATAAAAATTGTCAAATTTCACTTACTTTTTACACTTTTTAAATTATTTAAATAATTTAGTTAAGTTAAATAATTTAATGCGTTGCATTGCTGGATAATAAACTTTATTTCAATAATAGGATCATGAGTTCTATAAAAACAATGGCTGGAATTTTAAACGATTATTTGGAGAAAACAATGAAAACATCCAAGTTACAAATTCAATGACATAGAAAATTTTTGCAAAGGTGCTCGCCCGTTACCATAATTTAGAGGAAAAAATTTGATGAACTGATGTCGAATAAATAGCATTTTCTCTTATTACAAACAAAATCCAATTTCGATAAACCCTGTAACGCATATTACAATGGTAATTCTCAAACATATTTATAATTTATGAATACTATATTAAAAAATATAATACGTATAATAAATACATTTGTTATTGAAAATATTCAAAACAAAGCAAATTATTCAAAATATTTTTTTTTTAATTTTATCAATAACTAAAAGTCATATAAAAAATGTGTATTAAAATACATCGAGTATTCGAATATTAGAAGGACTAATTTGTATCAGTCTTCTAGTCCCACTCTTTTCTACTACGTTTGATAAAATAATGTAAATCAATTAGTGCAAGGTTTAAATACGATATTCAACTTCAATAAATAATTCTCATCAGTTTCTGAATAACAGTATAAAAATAATCAAAACTATTAGGATTGCAGTTTAATAGAAATAGTAATTATTCCAGTAAAATGTCCTCCTAAGAACAACAAAATCAAAATCAAGGCATCAAAATTGAAAAAAAGAAAACTATGTAAAGTTTCGAGAGATTTTTTCAAATATTTGTAATATTGATGTTAACATTTGTATGGCACTTAAAACTTTAAATAAATTTGAAATATTTAAATAGACCACTTTTAATTTTGAAAATCCAAGTCAAAAATTATTTAGAATTGCATTTTATTAAATATATATTTATTCATTTTTTTTCCAATTTTTTTTTTAAATGTATTCTCAGCAATACTCAAATTTATTTAAATTGTATTAATTATGTAATACATTGACTTCATGTCATCGCATTTTCATACATTTTAACTTTAATTAGAAAATAGATAAAAATAGGTTTTCAATTTTAAAATTTATAATTTTTTTTTTTCATTTGTGTAATTTTAAAATTTGTAGCATAATTTGAATTTCATGTTATATCCCATTATTAAATGCAATCACATTTTTTAAATTGAGATCCAAATATTCCAAAGTTATTATTCAGCAGGTATTCAAAAATTTATTTCTTTAAGAAAAAGATTTTATCCATTTTATTACTTCATTGAAATTCTATTTTAGGCACAATTATTTTCTAAAGAAAATTATTTTTCTGGATTCACCATTCTATTTTTAAACAAAATATTTTCGAGTTATTTTTAGTAAAAAAAAAAATATTTTTATCAATAGGTAGGACAATAAGACAGACTAAACAATTTGAGAATGGAATAAAAATTAAAAATATTTACTCAAAATAAGATGCCAAGTGGTTATAAAATATTATTGAATCTGCTCTTATGTAGCAATTACAAGCAATATGGTTTTTCTATAATATTTAACAATCGCATTCATAATAAATATATTAATATATTTTACCAATAAATTGTTAATACTAAAAAATTATAATATATAAAGTATTATTCATTTGTTTTCAAAAATATTTTTTTCTCATATAATGCATTTTGATATTATTTAAATTACTTATCGCATTAAATCTATTTAAATTTAAATATAACAATTTAATCTTCCTTTATTTTGTTTTGTTTTATATATATATATATAATGCAATGTTTTTTCTGAATGAAGGGTATTTTGACCATCGTATTTGAAATAGCAGTTGAGAAAAACATATTAATCTTTAACCACTAGGGCCCGATACATTTTGTACATACTTGTTTTTCATTCATATTTTATCATCACATCTTTCCAACAAAATGTCATAAGGATGACATCTATAGGTCTCCAGTTCTCTTCTTTTTTCTCGAGACTAAGGTAAAGTTTTTCAAGCCCATAGATTTATTATGACCGCAATTAACACATATAAACGGAAATTAAGTTTTCATTAAATTAACTCATTTATCAATATATATCTTATACTATATATATATATATATGTATTTATACATATATATATAGCTATATATATATATATATATATATATATATATAAATGTAATCATTAAGTGCTACAAAATATGTTTGGTTTCCAACTTAGAATTGTCTTCGAATGAATATTTTTATATCAAATACATTTACAAATTAGTTTTTAATATAAATAAATAAATGTGCTTTTATAATGTTTATATATTCTACAAATCTAACATGTTCTTTATCAGTAAATAGTACCAAAATTTTGAGAACTATTTATACATTTGTTATATTTTTAATAATCATATAAATTTCTTCAAATGAAATAACTTTTTAGAAAATAACTTTAAAATTAAGATAATTTAAATAATGCATTAAAAATATTGGAAAATTGCAGATTTCTAAAAATTTAATTATTATTCATATATATATATATATATATATATATATATATATATATATATAATTTTTAATGATTAAGTTTTAGAAATTTTAAATTTTGAAAATTTTATACAAATATGATATTTTAATATAAAAATTTGATATTCTTATTTAATAAATATATAAAAGTTTATTTATACATAATATTTCATAAGACTATATATATTTATATATATCTTATAATATAATATTACAAAATAAATGTTTAAATAACATACAGAAGGCATCAGGCTCTAATTTGCTGGTACTGTAGGTTGCATTCGCTGCTTTTTAAAACAAGGAGACTCGATGGCTACTATAACAACGTAAGACGTGTCGCATCACTAATCAGGTTATCTTGTGGAAGGTTTCTGAGTTTTCTTCCACACGGGGCATTAGTTTCATTATCCGTAATAGTCTTGCTGGAATTTAATCTCTTCCCTCATGGTGTTCTGGAAAGGGGATCTTGAAATACACGAAACTAATCAATATTCTACATAAATTAGAAATTTCAAAAATATCGGTAAATAATAGTAGTCATAATATGATGATCGAGTCTTTCATTTCTGAAATCAGCAATTGCAACGGTTATCGATATTGATTTCAAACCTCAGCCCACACGTACGCTAACTAGACCTTACCACTGCGTGAGTCATATTTGTCATTGTAATTGCAGAAGAAATTGTCGAGCATCTGGAATTTGTAAATTACATAAATGGTAAAACATGATTCCACATTTGAACTAAACAAAGAGCTGATATATTCCACAATTAAGTCTGGAACAAATATAATACATATCAATATGCTGGCCATTCAAAAACATCCATTCACGCATTTAAATAAAGGGCATAACGATTCGTCAAAGACGAGATACAGAGACTTAAACCTCTGCCGTCTGCTTAGAAAAACCGGTGAATGGAAAGAACGCCATTATGTAAAGACACATTTTAAAACCTCACCCACTTCACAGCTTAAAGTCCTCCCTCCTCTTGTGACAACCTGAACACAAAAGCGACTCAGCATTGTTCGAAAGGAACAAGGGTGCGAGACAAAATAAAACTCGTGTTGAAGAGTTCCACTTCCTTTCTTCTCCCTTTCGCGTTCGAGTTCTTTTTGTCTCTCAAGTAATTCAGATCTCTGCTAATTCTGTTGGAATTGTTACTTTCAACGAAGTTCGGTGGGTTTGAAGATCAAATAACTTTATAATTTGAAACCATTGATTAATGCTATTGTGTTCTTGAATTGGGTTTATTTTTATTGGCGTTGGTCTGGTTGAATAAGGAAGCTCTAATTCGTAATGAAAGACGATACAGGTTTTCTAAGGAAGGGAAGTTTAGTTTCAGTTGGCCTCTTTGCAATTTTTAAAGATGTATCTAAGAGATAATTTGAAATATAATATTCAACAAATAGCTTTCCTTTTTTAATGACAGAAATGACAATGTTATCCAAAATTAAATGTGGAATAAATTTAAATAATTTTAGGATCTGTAATACTAAATCACAATAAATGGCGCAGTTGGGTTTCTAAGAATGTCAGTCATAGTTTCATTTCATCTCTTTCCAATTTTAAGATGTATCAAAGATGTAATTATAATTTATTCAACAAAACTCAGTTTATAATGTAGTAACTACAATACTAATCATAAATTAAATATATGATAAATTTTAAATAATTTCATTAGCTTTAAGGGTAACTTTCTGCGAATTGAAGGATTAGATTAATTTGGCCTCTTTAAAATTTTGCAGATGTATCAAAGAAATAAATTTAAATAGCTGTATTTTAATGTTAGAAGTTGTAATACTATTCATTTGATTAAGATCTCTTTCCAATTTTAAGATCCATCAAAGAGATAATGAGATAATTTTAAATATACAACAAATAAATGAATTTGCAATATAGAAGTTACAATACTAAACATAAATTAAATATGTAATGAATGTTAACAAATGAATGGAATGATGAATGAATTGAACAAATGCCAAAATTCTGTAATAATTAAAGAATACTTCGTAATACAATTGTTATTCTATAAAAATTCCATTACAGCTATTTAACATTTACATTTTAATCCTGTTTTTATTACATTGCATACCATAGAATGAAAATCAAGTAATTCTTCAGTATTATTTTAATCATATAGTAAGGAACAATTCGTTTCTTCATATGCTTAAGAAGTTAATTTTTATAATGCTTTGAAAGTAATTAATAATTTTTTGTTGAAAATCGTTGAAACCCACATCCCAAGGAGAAAATTTCTTTTCTTTTAATGGTAACTGTACATATGTGTCTACTTGTAGGTACTCCGTCAAATTTCCCCTAGGTAACTTGAGTATCGATACACTTTACATTTTGTCATATTCTGAGCTACCTCGTTTTTGTAAACATTGACTGCAATTGGCGCTGCTGGAAGGTTTTAAACATGAATGCACTTAGATGTTAGTTGCGCACATTGTCACAGGGCCACGGTGTTAAATTAATACATTATAATTATTCATGTATTGCATAATTTTTCAAATGGAAAATGTAAATAAATATTTTTTACATTATCGATCGTACGGTCTAATTATTCAGAACATTTTCAAAGTACACATAAAATTTTTTTACTACTAACATTAAAAGAAATCTTACTATGGATCACAAGGCAGATGCAGTTATATATCTAGTTATTTTATTTGATTATTACGTTATATTAAAATCTAGTTTAATAAAAAAATAGTTATACAATCACAAAATTCGTTGGGGAAAATATTGTAACCGTGGCTGTTTAAATGAATAGCTGTTCATTTATGTGCTCAAACATAATTCGCCTCCTTATGGTAATGTATATGCTAATTATGTTAAACTGGATTTCTGAGAAAATTATTTGTCGCATTTCAAATATAGTATTTCTTTTTATTATTCTGTACCATATATAATACAATATTTCTTAAGGTATTGTTTTTTTTTCTTCTAATGCAGCGGCAAAATAGACCGTGATCTTCGCCATAAGGGCTGCACCGAAGTTACTCACTTTGAATTAACCAGGGGGTGCGTGTAACTTGATGTTAAGCCGCGGACGCGGAGTAACAATGCCCCCGCAGCGCTCTACGATCCTATTAGGACCGGGACCTACGGCTTAAAGTGGATTCGAACCACTACAAACACCCATGGCAAAGCCGGGATTTGAACCCGGTACCTGTGGTACCGAACGCCAGAGAAAGAGTCTTAAGTTATTGTATGCCCTTAAATAAATTTTATTTTCAGTATATCATTACTTCTGAATTTAAACTTTGAATAATTATTTTTAAATATGAAAAACATTTGAATAAAAGTATTACTCCTTTTATTTTTAATATTCTTACCACAAAGAAGTTTGTTAACTTTCTTAACAATGTTCTTTATTACAAAGTTAACTTTCTACATTATCTTTTTGGGGAAAACTAATATAATTTTTCAACCAACATTATTATTTCTTACAAGATGTTCTAATTCAAAAAAGTTTTAATGAGTTCTTTCCAGAATGCATTGTAAATTATTAATTAAACAAACTTCTGTTACGTTTTTTTAAGCCCTGTGTTTTAGAGCCATAGTTGAAAATCTAGTAATATACATGTATATACCGCAGAATATATCGCGGCATATATACCACAGAATTTTGAGTTGCCATTTAGAATGACAAATAATTTAGCTGAAATGGATTGTTACTTTATATATATATATATATATATATTTATTTAATGAGTAAATAAATAAAGAATTACAATAAATTTATTCGTAGAATCATGCATTCATTATATGATGGAGTACCAATTTAATGGGCGTGGATTAACCTATCCCGTGGATTACCTTTTACGCGTGGATTAACCTATCCACGCGTAATTTGTAATTTTGCTGCTCGTAAGATTACACTTTTTAATGAAAACCATTTCAATAAATAAATATAATTTTCATTTGATAGCGCAATATGGAATGGAACACTTAAAAAGGACATTTAAAGGACATTAGCGCTGGCCAATTTTCAATATAAAACCAGTTTAATGTGTTGCCCACACACAACATTTATTTTATATCATTTGCATCTAATATTCGTTTTAATTCAGCACGTATGGGAACCTATGAATATGAAAGTTCCAGGTGTGTCATAAAATGATAATGCTTTCTTTGCTGGTTACAATAAAAAAACATTTCAACATTGTTGTTAAGAAAATAAAAATCATCGCACCCTTCTTTAACTTCTTTAATCTTAAACAGGACATTTAGATTGAACATTATTTTAGGTTAATGTAAATTTAGATATTAAATATTAAATATTAGCGTAGGTTAAACTTTTACGTAAACGTTCTAACACAATAAGATAGATGATGGTTACGTAACACAATAAGATAGATGATGGTTACGTAACACAATAAGATAGATGATGGTATATGCAGGGTGATTATAAAATACTGCCTCAATATATGAGTTGTTTTGGTTCTATTGCTTCTCTCCCTTCATTGGTTGATTTCGTTCTCCTTCTTAGTCTGTCTATCGCGAGTGATTTTCAAACTATCGGTACCGTTCCAAAGCAATTTATAGTTGTTCACTACAGAGATCAAATTCCAATAGAAAAAAAGTTGGTTTTGCTAATGGAAATTTTTGAAATCATGTCACTTTTTAACTGTAAATGTTAGAGTTTAGCTGTTATTTTTCAAATTATTCTTGACCACATACTTAAAAATACCTTAAATCAAAATTTCATGCAGTTTCTGTAAATGGTATAATTGCTAGAAGTCATTTTTTTTTGTTCTAATGCAGCTGGCAAACACTTAGACATGGACGTCTTGATGCCTTAAGGCAAACGCTGCACAGACGTACTCACTTTGCATGACCAAGGGGCGCGTGTAACTTGAAGATAAGCCACGGACGCGGAGGAACAATGCCCCGTAACGCTCTACGATCCTATTGGTTTAAAGTGCATTCCGAACCACTAGAAACATCCATGGCACCGCCGGGACTCGAACCCGAAACCCGTGGTACCGAGCGCCAGAGCGCTAGCCATTCGGCCATTCAGGCCCGCTAGAAAGTCATATATTGATATATTTTTTATAATAACTCTGTTTATAGTGATCTTATTAATAAATAACGTAAATGAACCCAGCAAAAAACATGATTTTTCGATTGGTTTGCTTTTCAAGAATTTAAATTGAGCACTAAAACATGAGAAACATGATGTGCAATTTATCAGACAGCTTCAGGTCCAATCACATTGTAAAAATGCACATTAGTTAGATTAATGATGGATATAATTCACTATTGAGTATTTTCTCCAAATAATACTTCCTTATCTTAATTGACAAACGCTAAATCATATTGATTTAATAAGATACTAACTGTAAAACAATGTATTAATCTGCATAAATCATAATTAACTCATTTTAAAGAATAAAAATGAATAAAATTGTTCATGTACCTACTAAACAGTTTCAAAATTGCTAATTAGTCATTGACTATTCCAAAGGAACTCTTACGTAATGAATTTATTTCCTTCAAAAGCTAAGTGATTCATTAAAATAGTCATGTTGTACCCATTAAGAAAGTTGCAGCAAGTAATAGAGCACTTAGAGGATGCTCACTTTTCAAAGCAGAGGATACGTACAAAGATAAATAACGGATTTTAACGATCGTATTCTAATTATGGGGAATTTATGCATCTTACATTATTAATGAATTGGTTATTTTTATAAAACAGAGTAACTATTTCTTGTACTGAGAGGTTGTATTTTACACAGATAAAATTAATCGAATTATAGAAGCCATTATTGCTAAGATATTCAAATTGGTCCTAGGTTATAAATCTGAATATTCTATTCAAAATCCCATCTTCGTAATATAACTTTTTAATAAGGCAGATTAAATTAATACAAGGATACCTTTAATCGAAAGAATTGAATAATCTAACACTCATAGGAAAAATGTGTTTTACTTTGTTTAAGATACTGGACAGATTAGTACAAATGCATATAATTATTTTTTTTAATATTTTTCATATTTTTTTGAGAAATTTTTAACCAAATTAGCACTGATATTGAGGAATTTATTTTTATTATTTTTTTATCATAAAGGCATTTTTAACACAGATATTTACCATTAGATTAAGAGGAAAATCAAAATATCAAAATATATTCCTTGTTTATTAAATTTTGTATTAATTTATAATATTTATTTCTTAAGTTAAAAAAAGATTAAAATAATTAGAAACAGATTATGTAATCTTTTCTTTTATAAATAATAATTAATTTTATTTCATTTTACATGATAAATACAAAATGATGTTTATTGTAATCATATTTTTTACACATGCAGGTAGCAAACAATTACTTGAATGTATTACATTATATCCATTAATTATTGCTGCAAAAGCTACTGATATATAAATTTTAGACATTCTGCAATCTTATAAAGGAGCATCTCTAAAATTCATGGCAAAAATATAACGATAGTTAGAGAGAATCCAAATAAATAGGTTATGTAATGGAATATATGTACGGAAATGTATTGAAAAGATGTATGGTGGCATAAGAAGATGCTATTTTGATTGTAGTGGTAAGTGGTCCATCGCACGATTTACGACAGCATTAATCGCCATACGAATTCGCAGCTTGCTAACATGCATTTTTTATGGGGATTTGAATGTAAATGTTGTAACTTCTCAAACGAAACAGAGAGGGGACATATGATTATCTGCCTAACAATAGTTCGAACGTATTCCCCGATATTTGTGCGCGAGTGAAGCGTTTTGTATTTGCAAGCGTCGGGAAATATAACAGAATACATGTAATGTAAAAACTCATTTAATACACATTTGAGGATCACCCTGATACAAGCACGAAAATTATTGGACGTGCCTTTCATGTGAGCCGTTAAACAATTTGGGTAAGTTTATGTAATGAAGAAATGATCGGAATCATCAGAGAACGAAAGCATTGAAAGCATTTTCCTCAGCTTGTTAACTTTGTTCGCTGGTACCTACAACATGTTGAAACAAGTCCTGCCTTTCCTACAGACATTTTATTTAATGAAGATGCTATTTTTCAGATTCTAACCATGATTCTCACCTACGGTAGCGTGGTAATTCGTATGACTATAGCCCATATTCCTATTAAGAAAGATTATCTATTGATGTCTGAGATGAAATCTTGGACAATAGAACCACACGATACATCTACCTATTCAGTTGAAAGGCAATCTACATCAAGATTCTTTCTACAGGTTTTCTTGCCACAATTACGTTTTGATGTTTCTGCAGTTATTTGCACATGAATGTGAATTCTGTTTACAATAGAGACCCAGTTAACTTCAGCAGGAACACAAGATTTATTGCCTCGACACTACTTAAATTCTCCATTGTATCGAACTGCTCGGCCTATTCCTTGGCCAAAACAATCACCAGTTTTGGCAGTGTTGTATTTCTCCTTCTTTGGGTTTGATGTTAAACTCCATTGAGTACGACGAAGATCTAGTGGCATGATTATGGGTTGTTGTTGTAAGCAGACGTGACATACCTGACTCTTGTCAAATATACTTTAAACCATGAGCTGTCACTGTGAATCTTATATATTATTATCATTTTTTGGTGCACCTACTGTAAAAATTTTAATCATTACCAACGATTATTTCTATTTACTTTATTTGTCTTTCTAACTTATTTATATCTTCCAAAATCTCCAAATTTCGGTGATCTTTATATGCATTTACATTTTTGCCAGATAATATAAAAACATTCTGAATATATTAATCCGCAGAACCATTGCTCTGAACATTTTCAAAACTTTTAATTTATTCTTCCAAATTTATTTCATCGCCTTGAATGAAACCCCTTCCGGACACAATGCAGTTATGCCAACTTTTTCTCCAATCCTCAATGCATCCTAACAAGTCATTGGCACGGATGGCTTTCAAAGCGCGACGATTCACGTAGAATCTCTTCAATCGACTCAAAACGGTGCAAGTGTGCAAGTACTTTGCTCAATTAGTTCAGACATTTTCAAAAATCGCCGGAACTTTTAGTTAGTTTTAGATTTAGTTTCAGTTTTAGCGTCTCACAAAGCCAAGCATAACTCAAACACTAATGAATATTTTGACGTCAAATTTCACACAGATGTTAAAGACAGTGCCAGAAACCTAAAAGAATGGAAATTCCATAAGCCTTGGGAATTTTAAATTGAAAATTGGTCTTACTTTTTAGGACACAGTAGTAGTATTAATTTAAAAATAAAACTGAACATCTCAATGTATATATTTTTTTTGGAACACAACTGAAACACAATCATCACAACTTTAAATTAAAATAGAAAACGGCATATGAAACAAACTATTTGATTCCATAAATATAAATTAATTAAGGCAACAAGAAATATCACATGTTATTTACTCTCCGTAATTTGTCCAGAGGTCACTCTCAAGTTTCCCGGACGCAAATCTTAATAAGTTGCCGAGATAATTAGCCAAAAATTTAGCTCAGGGAGAAAGTAATTAGATGATATGGTTCAAACGAGCCTCATTATAAATAGTTGAAGTGGACGGAATTTTATCGAATTTCAGTGCCAAAAATAATGCTGCACTTGCAAAGCCTGGTATGTCTCCAGATTTAATTATTAAGATATTTTTTTCTAGAAATAATTACAGGCAAAGAAATAATTACAGATAAAAAAATGTTGACATATTATTATTTTTATTAATTTCGTACCAAACATAAAGATATTTCAGGCACCACATTTAAACTGATTTGTTTTTAGAATTTTATGTGTGATTTTAAGTAAATACACGTAATAGAAATCTCTTCAGTAATAAATATAAATTTAAAAAGATTAAATTTGAATAATTTATGATGAAAATGAATATAACAAACAATATTTTTATGTAAATATAATATTTTCAATTAAATTCATTTAAACTGAACAGATATTTGAAATCTCATTATCAATTTGTTAAAAGGGGATTAGTAATTATAAAAAGTAAACTAAATTTTTAAAATTTAATTAATTTTCTAACTGAAAAAAATGTAATTTTTAAGTACATACAATTTACAATTATGAAAAGCATTTTAAAAAGTTATTTAATAGTTAAAAATGTATATATTCAATCATTTAAATGTATTAAATTAATGTATATATTATATATGTGTATATTAAAAAATGATAATAATTGCTACTACAGCTGTATGTTAATCAGTCTCATAATAATGTCATTGAATATACATAGCCATAATTAAACCATATGTTATGCATATTCAGGAACACATTAATAATCACAAAAATATTAATATACCAAGCCAAATTTAAAAACAATTTTAGGAATATAACAAATCAAATATAATATTTTTAATATGAATTCTACGTATTATTCAATATTATTTTTATATATTTTATAGAAATGTTAATTTAATATCAAATAATTTTTACTTAAAATAATATTCGGTATTTGCAGACAAACTCTAAATTTTGAATAAATTATTTCAATTAAATTATTACAACATTTTAATAAATGAGTTATTTCATGAAAATAGGGCTACGAAGAAGTGTATTTGTATCTCTGGTGAGAGATTTGTTTTCTATTATTGATAATTATTTTTAAAATTGGAATAGTTTATTATTCTAAATATTTGTATAAATAATAAATGATTTACTTAAAAGCTTTTAATTTTGAAATAAAAATTAATTGGTTGATACATATGTAATAGATTTATGAATAAAATCTTAATATTTATATATATTATATATTACTTTTATTTTAAAATATATAAAAAAAAAAATATAAAGAAATATTTTTAGGTATTATTTAAAACTATTATCATGTTTAAAAAATATTTTAATAATAACAAATATATTAAAATCATATTTAAAAATATATAATTAAATATTTTAAAAACTAATATATTAAATACTGTTATGTATAAAAAAAATATTTATATTATTTCAAATACTTTTCATGTTGTATATGTAAGCAAATACATATGCAAATATATGTATGTGTATTTATAAAAAATTACTTTTAGGCATCAATTAAAAAAAAACTTTAAATAAGAACTACATTTTCCAATACATATTCACCGAAAGTCACTTATTAAATTAAAGTGATGTCAAACATCATTTTTATCTTTATTTCTTTTATTATATTATTTATTTTCATTGTATATTATTATTTTGTTATATATTTTTCGATTGTATAAATTGAAACATTTTAAATAATTTTCCATTTTTTTTTTTTTTCTTTTTTTTGTATGTGTGTGTATGTATGGCTTGTGGCTAAATTGCATTGAATAAATGCAGCTCGTAGCGTTCACAAGTATGTGTGTAACTGCTTGACACTGAAGAAACTAAAATAGCTTGATGAACAGAGCATGTAAAAATGAGTATTTGATACTTAACAAGTGAAGTAGAAACGAGAAAATTTTGGGTGCACCAGAGAGAAAGAGAAATCTGAAGAACGGAAATTCTCCAAATAGGCTCAAGGAGAATGATGCAAACTTTCACATGCTATTTTTTTAAGATTCGCTATCAAGATGTAGTCGCAAAAAGTAGTTCTATGTACGAAACCCGCTCACGGAGAATCACTTCGAATAACGCAAAATCTGATAGAGGTAGGTCGGATAGTATCGAACAAGAGCTATTTTAAAGTTTGATACAGGTCGTGACACCTGCCAAGCAACTTAAATGTTGTATAAAAGAAAGAAATTCAGACGACGCCATATTTTGACAAGCGGTTTGCATTGTTGCCATAAGACATAATTTTTTATAATGATTTGAATGAACGAAAATAGCTTCTGGTTGTCATAGCTTTCTGAAAGTAAGTTTAAGTAGTTTTTATTTTATTACTGAACATAAAATTAAATGTCCTTGAACCTGTAAGCCTTAAATTTAGTTAAGCCTATTAATAGATCTGCAGTAACTGATTTTTTGTTCCATGATGTACGAATTGTATTAGATGAACATGTTTTGAGTTGTATTCGACAAAATTTAAGGTTGATAAGAATTGTATTTAAATGGAACTTTTTCCTACCGCGAAACAAAATTGGAAAATTTTGTGAGAGATGGAAGAAAAAGAATTTGAAAAAATTGTAAAAATGGTTCGAATGAAATTAATGATCATTAGATATCCAAGTGAAATATGCTCCGTTAGCAAACATGTACTAGAATAAAGAATTACTGATAAAATCTAGTTTGGGAAATTTTAAGATTTGGCCAAAAATATTTAATGATGAATAGGAACTGGTGTTGTACAATCACATTAAGAACTCAGAAGATCAACACATACTCCTTTGTAAATAGAGTTTTGAAATTATTAAAGTGCATAGCAATTAAATATAATACCCTTTTAATAAAAGAAAATACCGGAAAAAGACTTTTATTACGATTTTTGAAAAGACATACTAACATGAGATTAAGAATTGTTGAAACTATAAACTTGCAGAAAGCAAATGATTTCCCTCGATATATATATGTATAATATATGTTTTTAAATTAAGCAAAGCTTCTAGTTAAAATAAAATCTAAAAAATAATTGAGTAATTATTAATTAATTTTATGGGTAACCTATATATCGGCCCAGCCTATTATTATTATATTAAATTATTTATTAATTAATTTTATACTATTCTTGCATGGTAAGAAGGAGAGTAATAAATATAGTGCTATTCAAGACAAAAACTGCTAATTTAAAGAACAATGTACTGTATTAATTATTAATTCAGATTTTTTTCTTAATTTAAATTAGACATTTATAAAATAATCTAATAATAATTACAACATATTACATATTATATTTAAGACATATAACATGTTATATAGCAAATTACACATACAATATATATTATATTTATTTTTATAATATAGCATATCATTTATTAAATGTTTAGGAATTATATGTATTTCAATGCGTTAAACTACCAACAAATGCCTAGAGAATTAAAAACTCTTACAGCAATATTTCTAATTACATCACATTTATTAATTTGTTACATTTCCTTAAAAAATGAAAGGTTATTTCTTTCCAAAAATTTGAAAATTTTTTACAGTGTTTCATTTGTGTAAATTATTTCAAAACAATGGGATTACAAGTCATTTTTTAAAAGGTTATTTAAAACGTAAATTTTTATTTTTCTAAGCTCATGATGGAATAAAAGAAAATGTTATTCTCATCAAAAATATCATTTTTCATTTTCATTTTTAAGTTTCTAAACAAGAATTAAGACTTAATCTTTGTACACGAAATTTCCCTTACTGCTGCCAACTACAGTAGACTGTAATAGTCTTTATTTTTAATAGATCTTAAATATCATATTATAGCTAAGTAGGCTATTTAATTTTCTAGAAAAATATAATCATGTAATTAACTTTTGAGGAAGATAAACGTTTTCCTTTCGCTAATTTATCTCTTTGAAGTGGATTATTTCTTAAATTTTGTATGATTGTTTGAGTGAGAGGTATTTGAAGTTTAATTTACCTACAATTTTCTTTTCGCTTCATTGCTCTAGAAAATTATTTAATACACTACTTGGTTTATGCATAATTGGTTCTGATTTCTTTTTTGGCATCACAGTATTTCTATCAGTAAAATAGAAACTATTAATTAAAAATCTTAAATTCATATGAAAATATTCTTTAAAAAGAAATGGTAAATGCTTGAAGCAGTAATCGATCTTTACATTTAATTCATTTTAATTTTAATTTAATTAATTATTAAATTTAATTTTCGAAAATATTTTATTTTGTGTTTATTATTTATTTAGTATAAATACTTTTTTTAATCATTTTTAA
Source organism: Caerostris extrusa (assembly GCA_021605095.1). Taxonomy (NCBI): domain Eukaryota; kingdom Metazoa; phylum Arthropoda; class Arachnida; order Araneae; family Araneidae; genus Caerostris; species Caerostris extrusa. The sequence goes on from BPLR01014656.1 coordinate 23,734, forward strand.
GGAAAGTGTTTTCACTCGTTTCTATTCATTATAATTTAATTTCAAAAAATAAGGTGACAATGTAATAAAATTTTGATTCATTTATTAATATCTTCATTTTACATATTTTCATAAAATATATTTCAAATTATTCTTTGCCACTGATTTATTTATGAATCTTGATTAATAATTTGTTTACTGAAAAAGTAATTATTGTCTAATAAGTTTTGTTTTTAAAATTATTCTTTTTGGACAAAAAATTATTAATTAAAACAGATAGTTAAAAGTTATTCGGCAATTTAAAGGAATGCATAATAACTTAATAAAAAACTATTTTGAGATATGTATTAAATAAGACACATCATCATAAATTAATGCAACACAGTTTTTTTATTACTACATATTAAAACTAAGAAGGCATCATAAAAAAAAAATACATTTAAAATCTTTTAACACATATTTTCAAAGTATATTCCCGTGAATTCAAAGAAGGAATTTCAAATTTTAGACTGTTGAATTATCGTTGGATAATCAAAATAAAAAGAATAGTATTTATGAAATTGAAGTGAAACAAATTTTCATAGCTCTCTATTAAATATTTTACGGCATTATTTAATATTAGAATGATAATCAAACATGAATTTAAATGAAATTTTTTATGACGAAAACCAGTCATCAAATCAAAAAAAATAAAACATACATTATGCAAAACTCGTTTAAATATATTACATATTTATTTCATAGTAAGCATTAACACGAATGTATGACTGTGAAAGAATTATGCATCTGTTGTTATTTTTAAGGGGAAAACCATACTTTTCTGAAAGCCGATTAAAATATATTATGTAAGAGATTTAAAGAAAATATGCAGGAAATTAAATTCTTGAAAATATGTGTTAAGAAGAAAGATTTTTTTTATGTATGTTTAAAATTATTTTGCTTCTAATTTGGAAAAAAAAATGTATCTAAAAGGCATTTTTAATAAAGAATAAATTTGGATTGCTAAACACGATGGTGCAAATGAAATCCAAAATATTTACGCTTTATAGATTTAAAAACAAAAAGAGAACAATTGTATTTATGGAAACCTTCTACTTAATTTTTTTTTATTTTGTAACAATTAATCAATAAATCAATCTCTAAGAGATTGCATCACAATTTTGAATCTGCAGAAAATCAATTAATAAAAGGAAACTAGCCCCGCCGTTAATTCTTAACTATAAATCTTAAAACACTACCAATAAGTATTTTGAAACTTTCATTTACATTAGCATTGATTCATTTCCGTCAGTTAATACTGGCCAGCAACAGGGATAAAGTCAATATAAACTCGAAAATCACAAGACCGCTATCACTGATAACTTACAAATTTTACTTTCTGCAACCGTAACCTTTTAAACTTGCGAAGGAGTTGTCGCATACGAATGTCAAAAGGATAAATACTAAGAATTATGTCCCAAAGCGGAAGTGACAGTTTCTGCAGAATGTTACAAAAATTCAATTTCAGCCTATACCACCGCACCATATTATATATTTTCCACACTACGGCTAACAAAGGATCCATATTCCTCTCAGCCTTTCTAGACTCCATGTTGTTGCATTTAATAAAAAGCATATAATAACTCTTTTGCTTGAATATAATGATTGTTTTAAGGAGTTGCATGTTGGATTTTTTTTTCAATAAAGAATCCCCTGAGAAAATGAATTTAAATCGAATCATATGAAAAATAATTATTTTATTAATGGGCTTGTATTAAAACATTCGAAAACAACTGAAAATATTTGTAGTTTCATACAGTAAGCAATTTTTTGGTATATGTATCCTTAAAAGTACAGAATGATTATAATTATAGTCCCACTTTCAAAATGGTGTAAAATAAGAACCACACATCACAATGGGTTCAAATTTGAACTGAAGATACTTTAAGAAGCATGAAATGGTACAGTATAAAAAAATTCAAATTGTTTAATAGATGACTCTGTAAGTGGCATAAAAACGTGAATTCTGCTGCCAGTGATATATTGAATCGAAATTACAACGTATATATGCATGATATAAGTTTGTCAACGTATGTTGGTATGAGTGGTTTGTATGTTTGCCACGTTAGGCAACGTATGTTTGGCATGAGTTGCACATTAAACCAACTTTAGTGTTATTGTGCTTGGTTCTTTCGGTTTTCTCAAGGAAAAAATAACTTCCAAGTCATTCAACAGTTGTGACATTGTTTGGGAAATCCCAACCACCAAGGCTAGGATTTGAAAATCGGTGGAACCTTTTTTTGGAATCGTTTTTTGATACCATACCGTTTACCCCCTTCTTCAAATATCTTCAGTTGAAAATTGAACTTATCGTGAGGAGTGGTTCTTTTTTTACTGCATTTTGAAGGTAGGAATTCAATTATTATCACTCTGTATATAAATTTCATGAGATGTATATTTTAAAGTATTTAAGTTTCATGTTTATAATATGTAAGATTTTCCATAATTTAATTTTAAAAATTTACATATTTACATAAATTGTTTATGTTTTTTTAAGATTTATAAATCGCAGTTTAATAAAAACATACAGAGCAAAATTTTAAAATTATATTAACTAATCCTTTTTATATCTAATTTCCAGTTTTTTTATTTGTATTTAATTGCAGATATATTGCTTAAATTAATAATGCATAAGATAACTTAAATACCTATTAATATTATTCAAGTATTTAAAATATATTAAATTGTCTGAAAACGTCAATATTAAATTATATTTACTTTTGAAGTATTAAGTATTTAGAACATTAGATTTCTTAATCAGATATCTGAAATAATTATTTTTAACCCTATTTATCATATTATATTAAAGTAATTAAATATACGTTTTTAAAATTAGTTACAAAGCGTTATATTTTATCCAAATAAGTAAAAAATAAGATTACAGTAGATTTACTTTAGATTTAGATACAATACTCTAAGGCATCAAAAGGGACATTTCGTAATTTCTTTCCTTTACCTGGAAAAGTAAAATGTTGGAACTTTTCTGGGATCTTTTGTGAGTCTGAAAGAACTTCCAATGAAGGTTGATTTAACGGCAGCGACATATGAGCGGAGACTGAAATGAAGGGGGAAAAAGAAAATATCTGAAACTCGCTTCCCAAAGGAAATCATAACATGATTGCCGTTTAAGAAATCATTTTTCTCCCCACAGTACTACTAGTAATTCAAATCACACATGAAGCAGTTCAAGATTTCTTTGTCTTACAGAAGAAGCAGAAAATGTAATCTTTACTCTGATCTCTTATTACATTAAATTTTCATGAATATATTTCTGTACTTCAAATAATGAAAGAAGCAAAATTTTACTTTTTTAATGTTCGTCTGTACTTGAAGTTCTAACAATGCAATCTCCACAAATTTCAAAGAACCTATTTCAGTTTCATTAGTATGTGTATGGAGTATGTCTCTTAGAACCTTTGTTTATATCAAATTATCAATCATATACACTCATGTCCATAAAAAGGATAATGAAGTTCAGGCAAAGAAAGGGACAGAAGCAAAATAAATTTGACTTATTTGTAAAGTCTGTTTATTAAACAAAAGGTAAAAAGAGCAAAAATATGCTATATGTTTGCACATAATTAATCCAAAAATTGCGATTTCAGCACCCATGGCTCCCCGAAACAAAGGTACATGTTGTTCCAGAATGACATCCCGATAGATGTGGCCTATCATCGTTAGACTCTGAACATGCAGGTCAGTTCTGGAACCAAGAAAAATTCCTCCCCAAACGAGCCATCCTGCACCACCGTAACGGTGTCGTTCAATAGTGTTCTCTTTGTGGTAACGGGTATCTGGCGCTCTCCATATGAAAGTCCGGCGAGAATCAGACTGCAAACTAAACCTGGACTCGTCGGAAAACATCACACAAGACACATATGAATGACCACTGATGCGGTGTCCACAATGCATGCTCTCTACTCCAGGTTAATCGCAGGCGACAGTGAGTTGCTGTAACTGGAACACATCTGACAGGCCTACGAGCATATAGACCAATGTGCCTTAAGCGTCTGTACACGGTCTGCCTTGAAACTGTCTACCGGTAGCTGAAGAGAGCTGACGAGACAGGTCTGATGCTGTGCTCCGTCTGTTTCTTTTGGCAGTAACTGCTAAATACCGGTCCTCATTCGGCGTTGTAACTCTGGGGCGACCTGTGCTGTAACATCTACTCACATTGCCATCATCTTGGAATCGTTGCCAAAGCGTGGAGATGACACTCTGGGCGATTCAAGTTCCTCGGATACTTCCAGCTGGGTACGTCCAACATTCCAGTCGTCCGATAATTCTACCACGTAAAAAATCATCCAAATGCTTCCTTTGTGCCATAACTATGCGGTTATTGCACTGAAATAATTTTATAGCGCTTGTGAACAATTTTACTTTTTTACCACCATTCCTTATATACTCTCTTACACTCTCGTCATGACGTTATCCGCGCCATCTGGTGGTTTCTGTAATTTGCATATTCTTCTTCAAGATGTGTGTGATAATTCTACAGGTGAAATTTTTATTTTACAGTTCAATTTCTGTGTGATTCTGAATTATCCTTAATTTATGGACATGAGTGTATACATTTCATATTAAAATGAGACAATTATGTCATCTTGATTAACAAATGCATGTGCTCATTAAGTCTACTATCATATTGTCTGCAATTGTGTTATTATACACAATTCAGAAATCAACATACTGACAGAAATGTCTCTTAATAATTAATTTAAAAATATCATTAGAAAATAATGTGCTAAAAAAAATTTTTGCCAAAAATAATTTCAAGAAATTTTATTTTTTGCCCTTATTTATCATATTATCTTAATTCAATTAAATATACATTTTTAAAATCAGTTGCCAATCGCTATACCTCTTCCAAATAATCAGAATCAAATAAGCATGATAAATTTTCCATTTTTGTACTTCAAATAATGTGAATTATTATTTTTTAATATTTGCTTGTACTTGAAATTCTAGCAATCCCGACTTAAAATTAGTGATTTCATTAGTTGTGCGGCTTAGAAACTTTATTGATTTTCTTTTTCTCTCTCTATATATATATATACAGGTGTCCTATAATTTCACTTGTGAATTAAAAAAAAAAAAAAAAAACAATTTGTATAAAATTAGTTTAATTTTAAATAAAATTTGTGCCTTTAAAAAGAAATGGTTAAAGGTTATTAGCAACAATTTATATTAATAATGTGCTTCATAAATGATGCTTTTTTTTTTGTCGTACTTTTATACTTCAAAGTATAGTTTCATGCATTTGAATTTTAATAGAAATGTTTCATACATTTATAATTTTTTATATTTTTATATTTTTTATTGTACTTTTCATACTTTTAAATTTTTGTAAACTTTTAATTTGATAATCTATAATAAAAGTTTATTGATGCTTTTCTTTCATTTTTAATGTATAAAACTGATAAAAAGAAATTATTCTAAAATTTTAGAGTGGAAAACAGAACTCCAGGCTTCTACGCACTTTTACAACATCAATATTCGTTCTATCTTTTACTTTTATATCTCTATTTGAATTTTGCTTCTATCTTCTCTAGAACCGAATTTAAAAACCAGTAGTTGCTGAAAATGTTTGTTTGCATCTCTATTTTTAACAGGTATCTATGCAACTAATTGTTTTACTTAAATCAGTGATTAAAAGTAATTTTCAAATTTTTAATAACTTATTACAATTGTATCTGGCAATATTTGTTATTCTTTAAAATTTGGCATTATTATTCTAACTTATATACTTACAATTTATTTGTTGCTGTGCTTTTGAAACCATGCTTAAGTAGATACTTAAACTCATGTTTGTGAAAATTGCAACACCATGAAATTTTCAGCTGGAAATGCAAATTAGCGCATGATATGCAAATGATTAAAATTTCAAATCCGTAGCACATGAGTATGCTGAGCAGCGCCTTCTGAACGGCGGATGGATCCGAATAAATATACGGCTGTAGTGAGGCGTGTATGGTTATCGGTGGTTATCTGCTAGTGGTAAACGCTAGCTCAATCGTTACTTATGCCTCGTCGACGAAAGAGAGCCAGATTTGAACAACTTACAGAGTTTGAACGGGGAGAATCATCGGCTTTCGTGAAGCTGGATTGTCTCATCGTGCAGTAGCCGCTCGTGTGCAGCGTAACAGCAGCACAGTGATGCGTCTTTGGAAGCAGTGGACTGACGAGTGTCGGACAACTCGGAAGTCCGGGAGTGGACCCCGAAATGTGACGTCAGCTCGCGATGATAGACACCTGGTCCGCATGGCGCTGACGGACCGTACAGCTTCCTCTAGACAATTGGCAGCACAGTGGTCAATAGCTACAGGTGTTTCATTGTGTGCTTCATCAATTCGTAGACGTCTGCTGCAGCGCGGACTGCACGCAAGGACTCCTTTTATACAGGATCCCTCTCACGCTAAACCATCACCGCCTGCGGCTACAATGGGCCGCTCAGCATAGAGACTGGCGTGCTGATTGGCAGTATGTCGTGTTTTCTGACGAATCCGTTTAATTTGTGGTACCATGATGGCTGCATTCGTTTCAGACGCTATGCCGGTGAACGCCACCTTCCGGGTGCATTATAAAACGCCACAGTGGACGCACACCCGGAGTTATGATCTGGGATGCCATAGCATATCATGGACAATCTCAATTGCTAAGAATTGTGGGCAATCTGAACAGTAACCGGTACATCAGTGAAGTTCTACAGCCCCATGCTGTTCCCTTCCTTCAAAGCTTGCCAGGCGCTGTATTTCAACAGGACAATGGCCGCCCTCATATCGCTAGGACTGTTCAATCCTTCTTTGCAACGCGGCAGGTACAGCTTCTTCCTTGGCCTGCGTATTCCCCGGAATATGCCGCCGATTGAACATGTGTGGGATTTCGTTGGTCGGCGTCTCGCTCGTGATCCTTGTCCTGTTGCTTCTGCAAACGAACTTTGGGTATACAAACAATATGGAATGCTCTTCCTCGGGCAGACATTCAAAATTTGTTTGACTCCATGCCACGTCGTGTAGCAGCACTTATTGCGGCGCGTGATGGCTACACAATATACTGATTCCGATCTCTTGTTGTTGTTTGTTTGCTTTGAACATTTAATCATTTATTTGTACCACTATCACTCAACTGTATATTAAATTTCATTAAATTATGACGATTCCTTCATGGTGTTACAATTTTCTCAAACAGGAGTTTACATAATTCCTCATTTAATATATTTTATATTATAATAATGGGTAAGAGTATCGGTTGGAAGAGTAAGCAAAATGTTTTGAAAATCATTTTCAAAATATGTAGAGAACAGTGGTGATATAATTGTCACACTATCTGCTAGTGAATTTAAGTTACTAACTTTTTCTTCATCAATTGATGGCAATTGTAAAAGCTGCTCTGTTCCATTGCACTTCCTTACTAAAAGCCAATGCACGGGCAATATTTATATAAATAGTTTTCTCAAAGATCTCCATCTTGAAAGTCATCACAAAGGAAATATGCTGGTTTACCTAATGGCATATTGGACGTTATTAAGTCGATGTATTTAGACCGTAAAAAGTAATCTTGAATCATGCTAAAGCACAGAATGCAATGAAGGATTAATAGAATCATATGGAAAAAAAACCTAAATAGATATTTGTGTCACTTAAAACAAAATTTTGAGCATTTGTTGTTGTTCTACAGTTTAACGAATGTTTTAGAGGTTGTCTGAATGTTTTAAAAGGACTAGACATAAAAACAATGCTGATATTTTGCCATAAGAAGTTTTGCACCTTTTGACAAACTTGGATTTTTGATTCTGCACGACACTCTACCCTATTTTAAAAAAACGTAAAAACGTTTTGAGATCATTCAGAAAGAAAAAAATTTTAAAGATGATGAAAATTATAAACGAGGAGAAATTTAGAATTATAAAATATTTAGCTTTACTCATGTTATATTTTGTTTCTACAAAAAAAAACCCCACATTTGTGTCAACTGGAGATTTTTATTTTTATATTTTGTACGATATGTAATAAACAAAAATTTATCATTAATTTTTTGCTTTATATTTATTATAATTTTTATATATTTTAAATATATATATTTCATTATGAAGTTTGGATCTATGTATAAAATGAAATTTTTTTATGTTAAAATTTTGAATTAAAATCTTATCGAATCAACTTCGATTTTGAACAGTATTTTAAATTGAAATTTAAACTACTATAAGAAAATTTTAAGATCCCATTATATTGAAAAAACGACTATTGATTTAAAATAGCAACGATTATTAAAATTGTTTTAGATTAATAAAGTGTGCAGTATATAATTCAAAATTTTATTAATTTTATATTAAGTGATTTAATAAAAAAATGTTATTCGATGTTATTTTTGACTTTTTTTCAAAATCAATTTTTTTGCCATTCTGTTTGTCACAAAACATCCTCAAACTAAACATATTACTAAAATGACTTCAAATTTTGAAAATGTTATAAAAATAATTATCTAGCATACAGACAATGATTTTAGGGCTAGGTTAATTACTTCATTGTTTACAGTGTATACAGGTTTAATTGCATTACAATTTTGGAAATTTTAAGATATCTGAATACTGCTATTGCTGTAACTTTCAAATTAATTGAATCATTATCATAAAAATAACCTATATCCTAGAAATATGTGTATCAATTATTATCAAAGTTTCAAATTAGGAATATACAAATAAAATAAATATTTATTTGAGATATTATGTTTTGCAACAGCATTAAATTTTCAATTTTTTTTTCCTAGTTATTTTACCCAATTTATTTTGCAATTACAATTACATTTTTTATATTTTTTTAGTTTTATTTTATCATTGATTAAATGTACTTTTAAGACAAATTTTCATTAATTTGAAAAATTTCATCCCGAAGATGTAAGGACGCTTCAAGGCAGAATATTATATATAGATAATAAATTATAAAATTTCATGACACAAATTATTTCTTCATTTATAGTAATTATTTTAATTTGCATATATAGTATGTACATATATGTATGATTTCTGATATATGTTATAATTAAGTGCATTTATTTATCAATTCATAGGAGTCCCAAAATTAAACCAATATCATTATTATGACTAGTTCGCTTTATTCAAAATCATAGAATACAGCATTATTATGGCTGAACAAACATAACTTATCTATTACTTTCTCTGAGAAAATAAGTAATTATATGCATTGCTTCGTCATTATTTTTAATTGAATCACCGAAGCACTCGCCAGAAAACTATATTAAAACTCGTGAATTAAAGAAACGATTTCGTTCAATTCATGCGTGAGAATATTATTCAAATACTGAGATATAATAAAGTTTATCCTTAATGGACCTAGTGAATAACATACTTAATATTTTGCTCGTTATATAGTCATTGGGTATGTAATGACTAAATGAATATAATCAATATTCATAACGTTAGAGGAATTAAATGTTTGGATAATAATAACATCAAAGAATAATTAAAAATATGACATTCACGTATGAATGTTTTTTTTAATTTCTAATGGCAGGCTAGAATAAACAATAAAATAAAAAAAGAAAAAAATACAAGGAACATGAACACAACAACGATGATCAAAGGAAATCACATAGTGACATGTTTAGCCCATAAGGGCCTTAGCCTCCCAGTAACGACCCTGCACAGTAGAGGAAACAAGTGCAGGGCAGACAGGAAGGTGAGATGAATCCATGTCATCTACAAGACTTGCATTTTGGGCTTACAAGTATTTTCATTCGAAAAGGATGATTGGCCAAACATTCATGGCCCACCAGGGAGTCTGAAAAGGGCAACAACTTTAAACCTAGGCTGATCAGGGATGTTTAGAATAAAGTTAAACCAAATTTTAGGTAAAAAAAAAAAGTCCTAGTAAAGAAATGTCTTTTGACTAATATTTCTAGTAAAAGGACGCCTCTGTGAAAAGATAAATGTCTTAATAAAACATTATTTACAAGGTGAAAAGGAGTGTTATGAAGTTTAGATTTAAAAATAAGGACAATACATCAGAAAATATTAAATTTTAATAAGGTAAATAGTAATAATTAATATTCACATTAAAAATATTCAGTATTTAATGGTTTTTAATAAAAAAATAATATTTTTAATATGCAAAGAACATGATCTTGATTTAATTTTTGTCATTATACAAGACATAAACTATTTAAGCATTTATTTTGTTATATTATATTATAAGATATATATAAATATATATAGTCTTATGAAATATTATGTATAAATAAACTTTTATATATTTATTAAATAAGAATATCATAAATTTTATATTAAAATATCATATTTGTATAAAATTTTCAAAATTTAAAATTTCTAAAAATTTAATTATTAAACATTATATATATATATATATATATATATATATATATGATATATATATATATATGAATAATAATTAAATTTTAAATCTAACTTTTACAATTTTTTTAATGCATTATTTTAATTATCTTAATTTTAAAGTTATTTTCTAAAAGTTATTTCATTTGAAGAAATTTGTGTAATTATTAAAATATAACAAATGTATAAATATTTCTCAAAATTTTGGTACTATTTACTGATAAAGAACATGTTAGATTTGTAGAATATATAAACATTATAAAAGCACATTTATTTATTTATATTAAAAGCTAATTTGAAATGTATCTAATATAAAATATTCATTCGAAGACAATTCTAAGTTGGAAACCAAACATATTTTGTATCACTTAATGATTACATTTATATATATATATATATATATATATATATATATATATATATTGTAATTGCTACATAAGAGCAGATTCAATAATATTTTATAACCACTTGGCATCTTATTTTGAGTAAATATTTTAATTTTATTCCATTCTCAAATTGTCTTATTGTCCTACCCTACTGATAAAAATATTTTTTTTTTACTAAAATAACTCGAAAATATTTTGTTTAAAAATAGAATGGTGAATCCAGAAAATAATTTTCTTTAGAAAATAATTGTGCCTAAAATAGAATTTCAATGATGTAATAAAATGTATAAAATCTTTTCTTAAAAAAAAATTTTGAATACCTGCTGAATAATAACTTTGGAATATTTGGATCTCAATTTAAATGTGATTGCATTTAATAATGGGATATAACATGATATTCAAATTATGCTACAAATTTTAAAATTACACAAATGAAAAAAAAAATTATAAATTTTAAAATTGAAAACCTATTTTTTATCTATTTTCTAATTAAAGTTAAAATGTATGAAAATGCGATGACGTGAAGTCAATGTATTACATAATTAATACAATTTAAATAAATTTGAGTATTGCTGAGAATACATTTAAAAAAAAAAAAAAAAATTGGAAAAAATGAATAAATATATATTTAATAAAATGCAATTCTAAATAACTTTTGACTTGGATTTTCAAAATTAAAGTGGTCTATTTAAATATTTCAAATTTATTTAAAGTTTTAAGTACCATACAAATGTTAACATCAAGATTACAAATATTTGACAATATATATGATAGAGTTGAAGAATTAAAAATATTATTTTGAAACTTTACATAGTTTTTCTCTTTTTAATTTTGATGCATTGATTTTGATTTTGTTGTTTTTAGAAGGATATTTTACTGGAATAATTACTATTTCCATTAAACTGCAACCCTAATCTTTATGATTATTTTTATTCTCTTATTCAGAAACTGATGAGAATTATTTATTGAAGTTGAATATCGTATTTAAACCTTGCACTAATTGATTTACATTATTTTATCAAACGTAGTAGATAGAGTGGGACTAGAAGAATGATACAAACTAGTCCTTCTAATATCCGAATACTCGATGTATTTTAATACACATTTTTTATATGACTTTTAGTTATTGATAAATTAAAAAAAAATATTTTGAATAATTTGCTTTGTTTTGAAGAGTTTCAATAACAAATGTATTTATTATACGTATTATATTTTAATATAGTATTCATAAGTTATAAATATGTTTGAGAGTTACCATTGTAATATGCGTTACAGAGTTTATCGAAATTGATTTTGTTTGTAATAAGAGAAAATGCTATTTATTCGACATCAGTTCATCAAATTTTTCCTCCAAATTATGGTAACGGACGAGCACTTTTGCAAAAATTTTCTATGTCATTGAATTTGTAACTTGTATGTTTTTCATTATTTCTCCAAATTATCGTTTAAAATTCCAGCAATTGTTTTTATAGAACTCATGATCATATTATTGAAATAAAGTTTATTATCAAGCAATGCAACGCATTAAATTATTTAATTTAACTAAATTATTAACATAATTATTCTTATATTCAGAAATAAATAACAATATAATAATTGATAACAATAAAATTTTATATTCAAGAATACAGGTGACAGAAAAGCAAATTAATTGCTATGTATGCTGTGGAAGTTCTCTATACCTAATCATATACTACAATACTTAAAATAATTAAAAGAACATAATTTCAGTTGGTTTGAGATATAAATGTTTCAAAAACCCTTTCTGTAGGTATAGAGAAATGTGTGTTTGATTGTTTGAGATATTCTAACGATACATGTATAAAATTAAAAGTTTTTTTTATTTAAACATTTATAAAATTGGTCTCATTTTTTTACAGATAAAAAAAATAAAATAAAAAATATATTTTTATTTCAGTACGTTAAGTCAATTGTCAATATGCCAAAAAAATTAGAGGAAACGAGGCATTTTAAAAAGTTAGGCGCAATATTCAACAGAGAACTCAATTCCACTCCCTAGATTTTGTATAAAAACAGCTTTAATAAATGGTAAATACAGCAACATGCTTTATTATTCACCATACGCTATAAATACATCCAAACTCATTTTCATCTTTTATAAAGCATTCACGTCACGTCCAGTCAAGCCCTCGAAGCATTGAAATTTTGATTCCATAGAGAATTGCTGTCATAGTGAGTTGTGACGTACATGTGACACTTTAATGTTTATCCTGATAAACTGGATAAGAGATTATCCAACCTAATGTAGAAAAGTTATAGACGAGATATATATGTATATTGTCAGAATAAATTATATTGATAAGGATAACCAAAAATTTATAATTTCTGAACCATTGAGAAAGATTTTCAACTATTCTTGATTTTAAATTCTCCTTTGAAATTCACGTAGATCAAACATTTTCTTAATTAAGCATAAATATCTAAATTCGTACAATTTTAGCTTTTAATTATTTATCTCAACTGAAATTCGCTTAATAATAAAAGGAAAATCTTACAATCTTTATATAATTAATTTAGAATCTTACTAATAAATATTTATTCTTTTCTTATTTTGTTTAAATATGTATTTGTTTATGTTGACCTACTTGAAAAGAGTCATTTATTTCACTTCAATGACTAGGATACAAATATTTTAGTGATTTATGACATCAGAGGGTCATTAGTTAAAAATAAAAATCATTATACTATACTGTAATGTAATCCTTTAAGAAGACTAAACTTATTTTTTAAAAATGAAATTTTTTGCAACTATGGTACTACAAAATTTATTTCATGATAACATATTTACAATATTTTTCATAAGGTTTTATTTAGTTATCAAGTGTTCATATCTTAACATATGACAAATAAAATCATTATCTTTTATAGTGTCCATTTCTTTCTTCCTAAATAATATATTATTTCTTAAATGTATTAGTAAAAAAATAAATAAATTGTACAATTAGCGAAATTTTTAAGAAAAAAAAATTGTTTTATTTACATCTACTGAAGAAATAAGTTTAAACGTAGATTAATACCAACAAATAAAATGTGTTATAAAACTAAAAGCTTAATCTTTAACACAAATTTCGATGAAATTTTTTTTCTCTGACATTAAAATAGAAATTTATTGCTGATTTAAGTTACTAACCACAAAATGTCACAATGATAATTTGAAATTGATTTTTTATTCTGCAGGTATTTGTAACTTCATATTTTCTATAAAACATTGAGTTAACGAACGAATGTATCTTTTACTTTTATATTACTGGGTAGCTTGAACTGAAGTTTTATGAATTTTCTCAGAATTGTCACAGACAATTGTCCAACAGTAGTCCGCCAACATTGTAGTGGACCGTTTTCCTTAAAAATCTTACTGATCTGTAAATCAATGAAATTTAACTGTTTCAGTATATCTTCTCAAAAATTTTCATCAAGCCAAGCATTATGTGTAACGATTGTAACGATGTATTTATGTGTAACGATTGTAACGATGTATTTATGTGTAACGATTATAACGATGTATTTATGTGTAACGATTGTAACGATGTATTTATGTGTAACGATTGTAACGATGTATTTATGTGTAACGATTTTAACGATGTATTTATGTGTAACGATTGTAACGATGTATTTATGTGTAACGATTGTAACGATGTATTTATGTGTAACGATTGTAACGATGTATTTATGTAACGATTGTAGGGTTGCTGCGTCTTTATACACTGAAGTGACAAAAGTCATGGGGATACCTCTTAATATCGTGTCGGCCCTCCTTTCGCCCGGCGAAGTGCAGCAACTCGACGTGGCATGGACTCAACAAGACGTTGAAGTCTTCTGCAGGAATATTGAGCCATGTTGTCTAGATAGACGTCCATATGTGAAAGCGTTGATGGTGCAGGATTTTTTATGAGCAGATCTCTCGATGATGTCCCATAAATGCTCGATGGGATTCATGTCGGGCGATCTAGGTGGCCAGATCATTCGTTGGAATTGTCCAGAATGTTCTTCAAACCAATCGCGAACAGTTGTGGCCCAGTGACATGGCGCATTGTCATCCATAAAAATCCCATCGTTGTTTGGGTAATGAAGTCCATGAATGGCTGCAATGATCTCAAGTAGCTGAACATAAAGGCATTTCCAGTCAATGTTCGGTCCAGTCGCACCAGAGGACCAAGTCCATGGCATGAAAAACAGCCCAGACCATTACGGAGCCACCACCAGCTTGAACAGTGCCTTGCTGACAGTTTGGGACCATGGTCGTGGGGTCTGCGCCACACTCGAACCCTACCATCAGCTCTTACCAACTGAAATCGTGACTCATCGGACCAGGCCACGGTTTTCCATTCATCTAGAGACCAGCCGATATGCTCACGTGCCCACGAGAGTCGCTGTAAGCGATGTCGTTCTGTCAGTAAAGGCACTCGAGTCGGTCTTCTGCTGGAATAGCCCAAGAAAGACAAATTTCTCCGCACAGTTCTAACAGACAAGTCCCTTGTACGTCCACATTGATTACTGCGGTTATTTGACGCAGTGTTGCTTGTCTTTAGAATTTACGACTCTTTGCAGACGTCGCCGGTCTCGGTCGTTTGCAGGCGGTCGACCCTGCGATTGTCCATGGTGGGGATGTTATTTTGAAATTTCACACTCTTGACACAGTGGATCTGGGAATGTTGAATTCCCTAACAATTTTGAAATGGCATGACCCATGCGTCTAGCTCCAACTAACATTCCGCGTTCAAAGTCTGTTAATTCCGTCGTGCGGTCATCATCACGTTAAAACCTCTTCACATGAATAACTTGAACAGAAATGAAAGCCCTGCGAAAGCATTGCGCATTTATACTGTTCTACGCGATGCTACTGCCATCTGAAAATTTGCATATTGCTATCCCATGACTTTTGTCACTTCAGTGTATTCTGCGTCTATTAATTTTACCAATTTTTCTCTCCACTATCGTATCCATTATTTTTCATATAGTCTTAGTTTCTGGTTCTACTATCCCACCCACACAAATAGAAGTTGTACTCTGTATGTTCTGATTGAAACCCCATAAGAAGAACTACCACTTTCAAATCAAAAACGCATGTCATTTGTTATACTTAAGGACAATTCAACAAACATTTCAAATATTTATAAATTTCTATTATAGAGACAACGTGTACGATTGAATGAATGGAAGTTGGTTTCTATTAGAAGCAATATTGCCTTAAGATATGTTTTGTATCACTCTAAGAATAGCCGTTATGTTAAGGGTCATATTCTATTTTATAACAGTTCTTAAGCCATTATATCAGAAGAAAAATTTGATTTTTCTCTATATATTTAAGGCAGAAATTGTTCATGGTGATTGCAAAATTAAGTCACTCTGTCATATTTTTGAGTAAATTTCTCCAGGCCTCTATACAGGTAACTCTGTCTTAGTTTTGGAAAGCTGTAAACCTATAACCTGATTATTCTACCCTGCTCCAGACAAAATGCGTTGTATAGGTATTCCAGTATATTTAGCGCTTTTTTATTCCATCTCTCATCCCTGTACCTGAGTTATGTATTTATTTCTAGTTTAAAAGGTGATGAAATAACAACAATAAAAAATAGAAAAACTTACTGTTACAGAAATACAAGAGTACTATGAATTATAATGCATAAAAGAAAATATCCTAATCACTATCCTATCCTACTAACATATTTGTAATTATGCAAACTAACGAGAAGTATACGATACTGAAATAAATATACAATGCATTGAAACGAGGAGTATATAATGCAGAAAGGAAAAGTAATGGTGATAAATCTATGAAAAAATATGGCTCGGGAAACAAAATATTATAATTGCTTTCATTATATGAAAAATAAAACACGCTTGTTGAGAGGGATAGAACGGGGCAAGGAATATGGGAAATCACAGT
Source organism: Caerostris extrusa (assembly GCA_021605095.1). Lineage (NCBI taxonomy): Eukaryota > Metazoa > Arthropoda > Arachnida > Araneae > Araneidae > Caerostris > Caerostris extrusa. The sequence goes on from BPLR01014656.1 coordinate 40,412, forward strand.
TCAATTTTTCCACTCTTTTCAAGAATAAAAATGTGTGTATTTTACAGTGAATTATTTAGAACTTTGAGTTAGATATTAGATAGTACGTCTGATTTCTGAAATGAGAAAGCGTAGCTGAAAACTGTACAAGTGATGCCAAACTAGAGGTTTTACAAAAGTGGGCACGAAAAATTAATAAATCGGAAATTCTTTTTGGTTCGTCTGGTGAGTCTAAAGTGGAAACCTTAAAAGCGAACGACATTGGGTGTGTTTATCTCATTCCAAATGCAACCTACATCACACAGTGGACCACGCCTACTTTGGGTGATCGAATATTTAAAAGGTGACAAAGTAGAAAGGTATATATCTCGATTTCCAACAAGGATAACTTTTTTTCAATTGTGTATTAAAAAATTGTGATTTTTAAATTTAATAAGTCAAATAAAATATAGGAGTTAACTTTAAACGTTTTTGTTAATGTATAACCTGATTAGTAAAGTTAATGTAACTTAATTTGTTTCGTTAACGAAAAATTAACTTGTTATCTGTTAGTTTAACTTTTAACTTAAAACTACATATATTGAACATTTTATCATTAACTTAAATTTTAACGTTGATGTTGTACATAGCTACAAGCACAAAAATGTTCAGTACTTGTTGAACAACAATAGATATTTTTTTTCTCCTCCAATTGCTATGTTGTCTGATGGCCATTTGGCTAGCTCTGTGGCCTTTGGCCCAGCATTCTTCAGGGTTCGAATACTGGCAGCGGCATGAATATTTTTAGTGGTTCGGAATTCAAGTTAAAATAAATATCCTGTCTATATAGCCCCGAGTGTGCAAAAAAGACCATAGAGCGACAAAAACCAAACTTCGAATTTTTATTGTTTTAATTGATTTGGTAATTATTTCCATAAGATATTCAATTACATTTAAAAATTAAATATATTGAAGTTGCACTTTTCTAACATTGCCAAATAGGATGAATATTTCAAATTATTTAAAATATAATTACAATTAATAAATAAATACATAAATAAAATAAAAGGCAGAAATTTCATCAAAATATCAAAACAAGTCAATAAAATGAAGCAATATGAAATAACAATATGAAAAAAAAATGATTTAAATGTCATACTTAGAAACATGATGCTTATTTGTATACTTGATTTGTAGCTTTATTTGACTAGTTTATTCAACTAACGAAAGTTTTATTCTACTCCACTTTTGGCAAATGAGTTCAATTTTCCCCACGCGGGAGTTAAGTACTGCCATTTGAGGATGCATAAACATAAATCACAAGGAATGAATTGCTTTTTGGTTTTGTTCAATTTTCTCCATGTGCATAGAACAATCGTTAGGAGTGGATCAATATGGGCAGGCTTCAAATATACTTCTGGACCCATCATTTAAGTTCTCTGAAAAAAAATATATATAATATAATTCAGGTTTGTCCTCTTCATACAAATGCATCTATATTTATTATTCTGTGATTAATTAAAAAGAATCAGATAGTTCTCTAAAAAAAATAATAACATAAACAACAAGAAACTTTTGAGGGAAAATACAGAAATTCAAAGAAAATAAAGCGCCTTTATTAAAAATACAGTTTTTATTAAGAAATTAGAGTAAATGTCGTCATTTTTAAACACATTAAAATGTACCATTCATAATCCAGTTATAACACGCATTAATAATCGTAGGAAAGCTTATACCTGTCGGTGAAGTGTGCTTCAATAATTTTTTTGCAAAATTTGTAAGCTCGGGAATATTGTAATAAAGTATCTCTTATCAATAGTTATGCTTTCTTTTTATAAATACGATATGTATACATGGACTTGGTAAGAATTCTTCTTTAAGATATAATTTCTTCTTGCCTTTTCCTTCATTCCCAAAAGCCATGTTTTCTTAACATTTGAAACTACAGTATCTCTGTCTTACCGTGAATGTTTATGGATTGTAGCTTATGCTGAGCACCTCACAACGTGAACATAACGAACCTAAATAGTCTATTGCAATAGATCTTAATTGTGAATAGCTCATTTCGTTTTTTAACAAATCCTTTCATAACATCAAGATTTATATTTAAATTCAAAAGTCCTAGGGATAAGGGGAGGAGGTTAAATTAGATAATCTTAACTCAATTCCAAAAGCATCAAATTCTCTCTGAGCATCCTGGATAAATCAATTTGGGTTTTAGGATTTCTAGACACACTTCATTCTTACAGAGTTGCCGGGTAAACGCACATGCTTCTGGTATAATAGGATCGTTTTTTGTAATAAAATCATGAACGGGTTCCAATCCGGTGAACAACTGCATTGCAAGAACAGAAATGGATCTTACTGCCTCCATCATTATGCATAACGCCTGGTTCTGGAAGACATCAAAGGATGTTTATCACATTTTCTGGAAGCCGTGTTGAGGATCTAATAACTTATAATTGGTTGAATATATAATTTGTAAGTAGTCGTACATGTGTCTTTGTTACAGTATAACTTATAATTGTTTTATACAGTATAACTTATAATTGTTGAGCCAGTCATACGTTTAAGGCAGATAGACTTCTCAAGGCTTTATTTTCAAATGTTCCACATGTTTCCTCAATTTAAAAGCCAATAAGAATATGAAAAACCCAAATATTTAGTAGAACAATTATGATGTACCTTCATACCCTTATATGCCAAATCGGATAAAAGGTGGTCTATTCAAAGTAAAGATCTGGCAAGTGCTCTTATGCTGATTTACTCTCATACCATTTTTTAGGCACCAACAATTTAGTTTCTCCTTTAAGCCATCCTGCTTCTTTTTTTTAAGAGCAATGATCCATATAATCAAATCGTCAGCAAAAAAGTAGAATCCACCACGGTGCCAAAGTGTCCAGTAAATCAATAAATTTCTTTAAAATTTTAATTGATGTCTACAAAACTATAACATAAAAATTTTAAGAAATTTCTATTTCAACTACAACACCAATTTAATGAAAAATTACAACTTTCAATATCTGCACAAAATACTATTTTATGAATACATTTCAAGGTAATATCTATCAAATTAGAGTTTAAAGTTTTGCCGTATATAAGATAATCATTGTGGATAAAGCATGTTAACTTATTGATGAGGCGTCATAAACTATTCTAATTTTTGTTGCTGACTTATTCTGCTGGCATAACGGGTCTTATAAGAGATATACAATCAGATGCGTTCATTTTGAGTAAATTTGCATTATTCAATAATTCCTTTATAATTTCGTTCACATATAATACTATTATATTAATTTAATAAAATATCGTTTTTTTTAATTTATTTTCTGATCCAAGATAACGCTGTTCCTCTACCCATGAAATAATCTTTTTTAATTCCGATTTGTTTGATTTTTCACCAAAATTTTGTGTAATATCTACCATCACTAAATTTCAAATTAACATTCAAAGTTGTAATAATATTTAAATTAGATTTCAAAACTATTTCATTTTTATTTTCAATGCCAATGAATCAACTTCCAAAAACGAATTTCAAGTTAAACAATCTTTTTCATTACTAGAGAAAATAACGTGATAACTCTTGATCTAGTTTGCTCATAAAAATGGAGCCAAATAATTGTTGAAGATAAGAATAGATTTTCATTCTGCTTCCATACCTTCCCATCTATATGTTAGAAGCATTCAACTAAGGGTATGTTTATTTTTTTCCTTGTTACGACTAAAATCTGCCGGAACCAACCACTTTGATCCATAAATTTTCAAATCTTCAGAAATTTGGAGGCATCTTAAAGACAGATACCAGATATAAGATCTGTAACGAATACTTTGAGCTCTAATAGGTTTAGTGATATCGTTTACCTCTTATTTGCAGCTGGTATACATAGAATCCTTTTCGCCTCGCTCGTTCTTCCCAAAAGCATAAATCATCAGGCGGTGTTTGGTTATAACTGGTAGTCTCCAATTCACTGGCTAATTGTATAGTAACAAACTCCTTTCGCTTCCTGAATTAATTAACATTCTTACTAATTTTGTTAAACTTCTAGGTTGAGCAATTAATGAACATATTTGCAAAGGAACATTATGGGCAAGCTTCGAAAACTACATTCAGACACAACAACGACATTATTTTTGTACTCTTCAGTTATGAAGTTTTTTTTCTGTAGACTTAGGAAAAAAAAGTTTACTATAGGTTTTACTTTACAATTTTCACAAGGTAGTAATTTTGATCTGCAATCAGTTAAACATTGGAATTTTAGAAAACATTTTTAACGTCGACCATCATTCTTTAAGTATTTTTATCAGTATATTTATTACAAACTGTAGACACATGTTCATTACATTTACAAAATACGCAGAATTCATTTACCGATGTGTTAAAAGAAATGAATGGTTCTTAATTCATATAATGACTTAAGTAATACTGTTACATCAAAATTTTCTTTTGAAATTGCATTTTCTATTAAATTCAAGTGTTAAATTTTGTGGAAGTAATTTTAGGATAATTGGATGCTCACAACTACCACTTGTTACATTAAGTGGATTTAAATTCTATCACTGATTTCTATTTTATCATATAATTTAAGTAATTCCTAAACATTATTTGAATATCTATCAGGCTCTAAATATAACAATTTATTCATATGAATATATGTTAGTAAATCTTTACGATCATATATATCTTTCAACAATTTTAAACAAGAATCATACTTTTTTCTTCTGTGGGATTGAAGTCAGAAACACAATTATATGCTGCCCTTCAAGTAAAGATTTTAAGTAAGGGTCTTAGGGGAATCTTGCTCCTTCTTATTTCCGTTATAGGACAAGAGCAAAAGCAACTGCTCAGGTCTAGAATCCAAATAGACCTTCGTGGCCAAACCCATCGTGATGTTAGAACATACTATATATCTATCTAATATATAAAATTCTCGTGTCACAGTGTTTGTTGCCAAACTCCACCGAAACGGTTTGACCGATTCTTATGAAAATTTTTTTGCATATTTGGTAGGTCTGCGAATCGGTCGTAATCTATTTTTAAACCCCTATGATGATAAGGGTGGTCCCCCTCTAAATATTTTTTTAAAATTTCTTTCGTAAAATAATGTAGCGGTTTTTTTTAATTTCTAACATTACAGCACGTGTGCTTATACATAAATTAAAGTCTTTAATCGGCTTCATTTTTTTTTTACTTTTATTTAATTAAGTGATCCTATATAAATCAAAAACTCGCGCCAACAATGGCCGTTGCTTTACCTGTATATATTATAAGCAACGTTTTTGGGAATAGTTTTTAATTTAAAAAAAATATTTACGTGTTAAATAAATATACGTGTTTTTATCATTGTTAAAAAGGTAAGTCAAATAATAAGAGAACGAATACTGTTTATATTTGCACGTGTAGCGTGTTAATGTCTTAAGTTAATGTTTTGTTAAGTTGCATATTCTTTGCACGTATAGCATTAAATTATATTTACGTGTAGCGTGTGTTAATGTTTAGTTAAGCAAAATGGGCAACTTTTATTATTGTTATAAGAAAAATAAAGATGGCTGTTATTGCGTTCTAACTTACAGGTGTAATTGTGTTGTAATTTTCTTTATTGTGGTGAATCTGGGATGCCAGTAAAGTAAGTGTTATTTGCAAATCGAAAGCATAATATTATCGAAAGCAAAAACTTATAACGACAAACTATTTGGCGGCTCTCTGTTACTCCTTTCAGGTGATTTCAGGCAAACACTTCCTGCCATTCCACGTTCAACGTACGCTGATGAGAACAACGCTTGCTTAAAATCATCGTCACTGTGGCGTAATGTTGAAAAATTACAACTAAAAAGTAAACATGCGCTTTCAAATGCTGCAAGATCCATCCGCTGAAACATTCTCAAAGCAACTGTTAGATAATGACGTTGGAAAAAAATTGCTGTACATGAAAATACTGGTTGCATAAAAATTTCCGGTAGATTTCTGCACAATCATCGACTCGCAAAAAATAATCTCATCGACCACATATTTCCCGATGTATGCACACAATTCCAAAAATCTCGATTGGTTGGCAGAAAGAGCAATTTTGGCAGCAAAAAAATGTGGACGTCAATGGTTTAAATTCCAAGATACAACAGTTGTTGCCAGGGGACTTGGTGTCATACAAATCTATCGATACAGTTTGCGATGCCAATGAAGCTGTAAATTATCCAATTGAGCTTTTGAATTCATTGGATTTGCCAGGCATGCCACCGCATCATTTACAATTAAAGGTTGTATCTCCGGTTATTTTGATTCGTAATTTGAACCCCCCATGGCTGTGCAATGGTACACGATTAGCCATTAAAAATTAATGAAAACGTTATCGAAGCCAGCATTTTGAATGGCAAGTACCGTGTCAATAATATATTTCTGCCACGAATCCTTATGATTCCCACATATGTGCCAATTGAATTTAAACATATTCAATTTCCAATTAGATTGGCATTCGCAATGACAATCAATGAGTCGCAAGGCCAAACGATGTCTGTTTGTGGCTTAGATTTGCGCACACCATGTTTTTCCCACGGACAACTATACGTGGCATGTTCGCGTGTGGGTAAACCAACCAGTTTGTTTGTGTTGGCTAAAACGGACTAACCAAAAATATCGTACTCTCCATTGCACTTAGAGATTGATGTTGATTATTTTTTAATTGCCATAATTAGTAGTAAATATGTAAATAACTATTTTGATGCATATACCGCTATTATATAATGTAATTTAAAATATATTTATTAATTTAATAAAATATAAAGGATAAAAAAATAAATGGTTAGTGTGTTATCTGTTTATACGCCGTCATTGTCTGCAACGTTCCATTCCTCTTCCAATAATAACCACATTTCACACACTTATAGTAAGTTAGTTTTATTTTTTTTTTTTTACTAAAAATATTTTATAGAAATAATGTATATGGCAAACAACGTTTGCCGGTCAACTAGTATACAATTAATATAATTATTCTGTGTAATATATAATTATTCTGTGTATGAGTTTGTCAGTGAAATCCTCCTAAACGACTTGACCGATTTTGAGAAAAGTTTTTTGCGTGCTTTACAAAACATGGATAAATGTTTTATGCTATCTCCTTTGTTGTAAGTCGCCACCAGATGGTACCTGTAGTACATCCACTTCTATACCTTTCAACCAATCGCAGTGAATATTGGTAATAATGTGTATTAAAATATGGAAAATAAGTTTGCGCTATCCACTTTATAGTTACTTGGCACAGATGGTGCTGTAGCATTTCATCTTATATACAGTTCCAATGATATCCATGAAAATTAACATGCACTAAAAGTATAATATATATATATATAGATAGATAGATAGATTATTTTAGCGTAGGATCATTTGGAACGCGCTTAGAATGGAAAGGCTTTTATGGCTTTCTCAGAATATTTCATTAAGAATATTATAACCATCTTATTTCAGAAAAAAATAAGCAAATAAAATCTACGCAAAATTTAAAAGAATTTTTTAAAGAACGGTTACATTTTATGTGTTAATTATTAATGAAAGATAGTTGTAGGGAAAATTTATATTTATAAAAGAAATATAAAATAATAAGTAAATCTAATTTTAATTTTAAATGTTCCAAATTCTATATTTGCATTTCTATGAAATAAATATTTAATAAAGAATGTTTTCATTGCATACATAAATAAGAATAAAATATTAACTGTCTAGCTAAATCAAACATACATTAAAAAAGGATAATACTCTGTTGAAAACATAAACAAATTTTATTTTTCTAAAATGATAATGCAATATTGTTTGAGTTACATAATTTATAGGTTATTTTATCCAATTTTCTAGTCAAATATAACTTTCTAATTTTAAAAATTACATTAAAAAAGAATTTATTAGAAATAAATTTGCTATTTACTGGTAACAACGTAAAAATAAACAATAAATAGTATAGCAACAATAATAATTTATCCATTAAAGTCGAAAAAAATAATGAATAACAGGGGAAAATAATTTTATTACTTTTGCCTTAAACTGTAATCCTTCTTCTATTAAAAACTAAATTAAATTTATACCTTTTATATATATATATATATGTATCCTTTGTTAAATGAAAATTTATATAAATCTAAAAAGAATTAGAACATAGCATTTTTCAAAAAGTTTGTTTTCTTTTAATGTGTTTTTTCTTTTAAAATGAATAATGAAAATTTATTATTAAAATATTTATTTATTTTTAACTCTTAAATTATTACTTTTTACTTAAAATAAAATAATCTTTTATTTTTTGTTTCAAAAATTAGAATTTATGTACCTTTAATACTGACTTCAAGCTTTCAATAAAATGAAGGAAATGTAATGAAAGAGTAGATTTAGTTTTAAAGATGCTATAAATAATATCTCTTTTTTTTTCTCATTTAAAAATCATTATGCATTGCATAAATTTTATTTTATTTGAAAAAGATAAAATTCATTTGCAACGACTAATTTTAGGCACTTATCTATTTAGTTTAGAAAAAAAATATAACATGATGTTGCAACATAAAATAAAAATAGAACAGGGATGTCTGGTGCTTAAAGTATTTCGTTTGTAAACTAAGGAAGATTGACGAGCCATACCGATTGTAGAGTGTGTCTTTGTTAAGGATAGACATAATAAATCTTTCATACCTTTCTGATACCACTTCAAAGTGTTTGTTCCAAATTACGGTGATAAAAATGTGAATGCAGTACAGCAGGCCTCAGTGGGAAACCATTGGTAATGCTGAATCTGCTATAGATTTTCTATTCAAAAGGAAATTAAATATTTATAAATCAAAATTCAAAATTTAATAACATTCTAAAAATGCAAGTAATTTAATTTCAGTAAAATTTTATTTTAAATTATAAAAATTGTATTATTATTATATATTAATATTATTTAGTATATATTATATTATAAAAACGAGAAGTGAATTTAAATAGCTTATAGTTTAATATCACAAAACATAAAAGCATTTTTTGAATTATGAAATATTAAAAATAAGTTAATTTTATCAAAATACAGAAATTTTGCGAAAATTATTTTTTTTTATTTATTGCCTGACTTAACCATATTCAAATAATTTGCAAGATAAAGTTTGAAAAAAAAATAATACATCCTTGGGGAACTCCTTGTCAAAATTTTCAATAAAATTCATCGCTTAATTATCTATTTTTTCGCAAAAAAACATTTGATAAATAATAATATAATAAAAAATCGTTGTCCATAGAATAGTTCTTCAAAACATTAATACTTCAAGCATTGATGTGTTGGAAAAATTTGTCAATATGTTTTTTTTTTATATAATTAGCGTTTCAATATTATATTCTAAGTGAGAACATATTTATATCTTATTCAGATAGTTAGCTATGCGATAAATGACTTTCCACCAGAATTGAAGCACATTTTGAAAAATCACTGACTAAAATGATAAGGACTAAACAATATGTTCTGCTGAATTATAATGGAAAAATTAATATATTTATTAATTTTAATTAATTTTTATTTGTTGTAAATAATTGTTCTTATTAATCCTCATCTTATAAGAATATAAGATTAAGAAAAAGTTAATTATGCGATAAATGATTTTCCACCTAAATTGAAGCACATTTTGTAAAACATTGGTTAATAGGATAAGAACTGAACAATATACTCTGCTAAATTATATTGAAAATATTAATATATTTGTTGATTTTTAATTGCTGTTGTAATTATTTGTTGTTATTAATTTTTTCAACGTTATGAACGATTATTGCATGTGTTTTATAAGTTTAATTTCAGTAAAACCTGATACTGAGTGTTGGGAGATTTTAATAATTATTTCAGACACTAAATCATTACACTGTAGCTCTTATTAGTCCGAAGAGACAAATATTCACTGTCATGTATTAACTTGATACAACAATTACTATTTATCTCTGGACAGACTCTTGATTGAAGATTCTTGACATGGACCTTATTATTCAAATAAGATTTGATTAATTTCATACAACACTTAATAGCATTGTATTAACTTGATACAACAGTCAAGAACATTGTATTAACTTGATACATCGATTAATAACATTGTATTAATTTAATACAACAATTACTATTTTGCTCTTGACCGCTTGATTGTAGATTGTTGATATGGACCCTATTATAAATAAGATTTGATTAACTTGATAAACAGTTAATAGCAATGTATTAATTAGATACAACGGTTACTATTTTTCTCTTGACAGACACTTGATTGAAAATTATTGACATGAATCATATTATTCAAATAATATTTGATTAACTTGATACAGCAGTTAACAATATTGTATTGTCTTGATACAACAGTTAACAACATTGTATTAACTTGATACAACAGTTAACAACATTGTATTAACTTGATACAACAGTTAATAACATTGTATTAACTTGATACAACAGTTACTATTTTTCTCTTGACAGACACTTGATTGAAAATTCTTTGCATGGACGCTTTTATTTAAATAAGATTTGATTAACTTGATACAACAGTTGCTATTGGGTTTTTTGACAGACGTTTGATTGAAGATTCTTGATATGGACCCTATTATTCAAATAAGATTTGATTAACTTGATACAACAGTTATCAACATTGCAATAACTTGATACAATAGTTAATAACATTGTATTAACTTGATACAACAGTTATCAACATTGCAATAACTTGATACAATAGTTAATAACATTGTATTAACTTGATACAACAGTTATCAACATTGCAATAACTTGATACAATAGTTAATAACATTGAATTAACTTGATACATCAGTTGCTATTTTCTCTTGACAGAAGCTTGATTGAGGATTCTTGACATGGACGCTAATCATGCAAGTATATTTTCTCACTAAAGTGTTTACAAGACGATGTCCTGAAGAGGTGAAGAGGTGGAAACCCAATTCCCCCCCTGCGAGACATTTTCATTGGTGGGAGGAAGTCTGCAGAAAAGTATTCTCCAGACATAGTTTATTTGCCTTTTTCGTCTCCATTTCCGTGATAAGGTGAAGTATGCTTAGAGGTCCCTTTACCAAAACCTTTTGCCCCCTGCCAGAAGTAGAAGAAGCAAAAATAAGTAAATAAGCAAACAGTGAAAGAAAAAAAAAAAAAAAAAAAAAAACAGCAAAGAGACGGGGAACTGGAAATTTACCTCCTCTTTCTGTCTCTTAGGTCTTTTATCTACCTCCTCTTCCTCTCATAGTGACTCTTGGTTGGTGGTTAAAAGCAAAAGAACTTTCATCCCACAAAAGAAAAGAAAGAAAGTAAAAAAAAAAACACCAATAACAAAAAAAAAAAGAAAGAGGGGTTGAAGGAAAGGATAGAAAGGAAAAAGAAAAAAAGAAGAGAGAGAAGTTTCGAAGACTCGTCGACTTGGGAATTCAAAAGAGGCAAAATGGAAGAGAAGTTCTCGTCTTAAATTTGTTACTCTAATGGAGGAAAAGGACAACGGGGCCTGTACCATTAGACATCTGAAATAAACCATCTGTTTGATCCCTTCGGTGTGTTTCTTTTCCTCCAGTTTATTCGAGCTTTGGTATGTAATTTAATTGATTTTTCTGGCGGGAAATTATGACTCGCGTTCGAAAAAGGGTGGGGGAGAAAGGAATTAATGAGGAGGGAGGGGGAAAGGAATTCTCCTAATGCGATTTTTATTTATACGAAATCGTTATCAAATACATCGGGGAGTTGAGGTTTCTGTCTCTTTTGTTATTTTTCAGGGTTTTTGTTCCTGACGTGAGAAGAACATTTGATAAACGAAATAAGACAAGAGGCCCTTGTAAGGAAGTTTGTGTTTGATGCAATAAGCAGATGTAAGGTTATCCATCTTTAACGAAAAAAGGGACGAGCTGTCATGTGGTGTGAAAAGGGGAAATTTGGTGATTTAGGTACGTGGAAAGAATAGAATTTAATGTTGACATTCTGTATTTTTCTTTATGAAATGTTAACTCTAGCATTTTATTGCATATTATTGTAAAAAACACGTTCATTGTTTTAAGTAGCAATTTTCTATATTAAATTATTATACCTGTAGAATTAATTTGATGTTCCATTATTATATTATTTACTTAGGTTTAAAAAACATTAAAACGAATGACAGATTTTAAAAAATGTCAACTCAAGTTTGTATTATGCTTATCCGCTGTATATTCAATCCTTAATAGAATTAAAATAATATTTTCATTATTTATAATAGGTTTATTAATGACTAAATAAGAATGATGTAACACCTGTTTGATTTCCAAACTTTAGCGCTTTGATTCAAAATTAGACACGAATCTTTATCAATGCAGGAGATTACAAGATATATTATTGTAATCGTACATATTATTGCAAAATCAAGTATATTATTTTAGGTTGAAATTTTCTATATTACATTATTAAACCCCTGGAATTAAATAATGCCCCTTTCATATTATTTACTAATTGACAAAAAGTTTTAAAAACTTTAGAAACGAATGCCAAGTTTTAAAGAAATGTCACCTCAAATTAATATCATGTTTATTCGATTCGTAATCATATTCTAATAATATTTTAGTTCTTTATTCTTTAAAAGGATTATTATGGACTAAATAAGCATGGTGTAACATCTGTTGGATTTCCAAACTTAAGTGCATCCATTCAAAATTAGACACACAGCTTTACCTATATAGGAGATAACAAGATAAATTCGGAAGTCCTTAAGTATTAAAATTATGTTTGAGAAGCAGTAAATAGATTGCGAATCCCCCAGTGGATTCATTTAAGGTCATCCATTCAAGTTTTGGTTGACAAGAAAAAACCTACCTCTTCAAAGCACACCCTTCTTTCATGATAGACCTGAAGCCAGCATCAAGTGACACGATATTTTCATATTCTTTATAATCGTATATACTAACCCAATAATAATAGTTTAATAACCTAAATTCTTATTCTTAAAAAATTGTTTCAACCTTAGTCTTATTTTAAATATGCACTAATTTTAATATTTTTTTACTGTGTAATGATTCTAAGGAGGCTGATAACCATATTAGAGTAGGATGAGGGGCGTCTTTCACTAATGTTTCACAATAAAGTATTTCAATTTTCATCTCAACAAATACGTACGCTGCTATGGCAAACATACATCACATTACACTTTAATTATATAATTAATTGCAATATATTTTACACTTTCAATTTCGCTAAAATTGTTTAATAGAACATCGTACTTTTTTGTTACGCTTTTCTACAATACAAAATAAATTTACAAATTTTCTATTTTTATGTTTCTCTTTATTTATGTTGTTTATTCTATTTATTTTGTAAGAAATTAATTATTCAGGGCTAATTATTTTCCCTGAGCATCATGGCCGAGTGACTAGAACTCTGGCTTTTGATACCACAGGTTTTCGGGTTGGGTCCCGGCGGTGCCATGGATGTTTGTAGTGGTTCGGAATAACCTTTAAAGAGTAGGTCCCGGTTTTAATATGATTGTAGGACGTAAGTCTGACAACTCTACTCAGTAAAAAGGTAAGCATATCCTATCTCGAAATCTGCCAGCAGGCAAACGACCTTGGCCCAACTTTTTTAGAATTTTCTTCATTGGGCTGTTGCGCCAATGAAGAATAATTCTAAAGAATTGATCTTAATAGTTCGTGGCAATGTCTTCTTATTTGATCACGTTAAATATTCACTCAATGTTTCTTAATTAATTTATACATACATTACATGAGAGTATATATATAATATATATATATATATATATATATATAATTCTTTCACATTGCAATATTACATTTCTTACGATTTATTTAGTTGATTTATCTTTCTTAATACCATTTGAAAAATCAAAATTCATAATAGAATACCAAATTTTAAGAGTAGCATATCAAAGATAAATATCAGCTATTGAAACTCATTCTGCAACAAATTTCTAAAAGAAGATTTGGTTTCTTTATGAATCAATTCAAAACCAGAAACAGAACAAGATAGCAAGCAGATAGTAACATGTTGCAGTTATGACATGACATCTTTCACTTTTTTCTAACGGAAACTCAAAATCCCTTCAAAATTTTTGTAGGGTCTTTTGTTCGGTATTTTGTTTACGTACAACATTGATTTCAATTTCTATAGATCGAAATTCGGTGGAAATTGTTTTTGTCAGCATATGTTTCCTGAGAAGGAATTGCGTTTGCTCTGATGGATTTTTGCATCGAATTAAGAGCAGCCATGAATTCTGTGTTGTTGAATCTACAACAGTGAAAAGAGATTTATGAGGGATCCATGTTATTTTTCTCTTGAAATTCTGAAAACATAGTTTTCATTTTTGTTGCATTTAGTCAAGTGAATTCTCATATTTTCCGTTAAGTCACTAAATCACAGTGATGTTGACAAATTATTTTGAAACATTTTTAGAAATAACATAATCACAAAATATTAAATGTGCTGTATTATATTACTGGATATGAAAATTTTTATTATTTTCAAATTTATCATTACAGAATAATATTATTTTTTTCTGGAAGTTGGTTAAATTCCGATGAAAATTTATTTTTTCCTGTATGTAATCAAGTGAATTTTCATTGCATTTTATTCAAGTGTGGTGGAGTTGAAAAAACACTGCTTTTAAATATTTTTTTAAAGTAAATCATTTTAAAAATAGTGAAAGTTATGTTGAATGAGTGAGTGTTATATCTATAAAATATATGATAATATATTTTAATCTTAAATATATGATTTTTTTCATTATTTCATAATATATTGGTGAAATATAAAATCCCAACATAGAAGTCGTGCTTGATGGAAAAAAATAGTAGGCTCATCTGAAAGATATCTATTCAAGGTCTGTTGCCATTAGATCTACTTGCACTAGGTTATCTATTGGTAAGGTCTGTTGACACTAGTCTAATAAGGGGGTACTAGTAGCCCCACTACGAACATCAAAGATATGCTTGCTTTAAATAACCAATGTAAACTTCGTGAGCATTAGTTATTATTCTAATTGAATGTGAATGTTGAAAGCTAGATTTCAGAAAAGGAAGCCTTTAAGAAGAAGTATAAGGTAGTTAGAGCAAATTACTGACTTTGAGCGAGGTTATTTAATAGGGCTAAGAGAAAGTAGCTATTCTTTTCATGATATTGCAAAAAGACGTTCAGCAATGTGTCAACTATGCATGCTTGTTGGCAGCAGGGGCCACGGGAGGCCGAAAAAGACATGGAAGTGACACTAGTCACTATTGAGAGGGGGGCAGACCTCCATATTTACTGAGGATGTAGAGCATTGTATTGCATCTGCAGTAAAAAATTCCACTTCTGTTGTCACTACAGTGGCATAGCGAAAATCGAATCACTTGAGGGATTTCCCGGATCAGACATCATGTAGCATTCATGCCACTAACTCCAAATTACCGACATATGCGACTTCAGTGGTGTGAAAATAGTGTAGAGAAATGTAGTCATCTAAGATTAGAATCGTTTCTGCCTGTTTCCGTGTTTTCAGGGGGAGGCATTTGTCATTGGTTATGGTCTAGTGAGTAAATTTCTATGATAGCAGGATCATTCTCAGCATTATCCCACGCAGAAAGGTTTTATGTCAAACTGCTGATTGAATTGGGTGTGCTTCCATTTTTTATCACTTTTCCAGCAGTTGTTTCCTAAAAGAATAATGCATGTAGACATACGGCTGTTATCACCCAACGTAAACTATAATGGCGGCATGTTGGACATGATGATACCTTGACCATATATTTATCTCATCGAGCACGTTTGGTACATTATTTCAGAACAAATGCAAAATTTCTGAGTTTTATTCTGATAGATTTATTATCATTATTATTATTTTAAATTTTAATGTATATTTTTGACATCAGGAATTTCATGTTTTTAATAATAAACGTATTTTACGTATTTTAATGTTTTTAATAATTTAAAAAGAAGGATTTTACTTTTACAAAAAAATATTTTACGCGTCATCTAGAGGAAATTCGAAAATGCTGAACAGGAAAAACAAATCTAAATAAACATTAATGTATGTTTAAAATAAAAAAAAATTTAAATTTAATTAAACATTTTATTTTGAATAGTTTTTCAAAAAATATTAGGAATTAGTATGTGCTTATAAAAGCTTGAATTTCATTGTTCATGGGCGCATATTTCATAGTTAATTATTATTTGTAAAATAAATACATTTTTATAAATTCTTTGAAATTTTAATAGTAGTTTTTTTTAAATCCTTTTCCGTTTTCAATTAAGAAATAAAATAACTGTTGTGTAAAATTTCAATTTGATGCCATTAAATTCCCGACAACTTGAAATGACTTAAAATCTCCACTTTCATAACGAGTTTCCAATTAATACTGGTGAAAACAAACATTTCAAATTTAATTTATCTTGCTGAATTCTTTCTGCAACAGAACACTGAATAACTACTTTGAAAACAAAGTCTTATAATCTCTAACAAAATGTAAACTGAAACAATTTTTCTGGTAAAAACAAAGAAAGATATGCAAGGAAACTGAAATTAAATAACTGTGCTTTGCAGATACTACGAGCACTTTTTTTTTCTACAGGATAGATCCCTAAATTCATTTTGTCTGATATGCCATCATTTCAGCAAGGAAAAAAAAAAAGAAAAGAATGAGGAGAAATGAAATTTCTAATCTTATCTTCCAAATTTAAATTATGTTTTTTTTTTTCTTTTATATTAAAAAAATATTATTTCTGAAACGACAATTATATCTTTCAATCAAACAACTATGCTGCTATGAATAACATTTTTTTTTGCTCTCTAAATTGAAGCGCTAAATGTCGGGTTTAAAATCAAAAGACAGATTTTGTCTTAAATTAATTATTTTATGCTTTCGAAGGATATGCTTTTTCTACAACATTTTCCTAGCGAATGTATATGAAAATGGTTTCATGCACTAAAATCAAACATGTTGGATAAAAAAGCACATGGAATGAAACGAATTTCCATAAGTCTAAGATTTTCATAATTAATTTAATATTATTTTATTAATTGTTAGTTTATAATTAACTAATTTTTTCATAATTATTTTTTAACAAATTTAGAAATCGTATGAAATGCTTTAATATAATTTTAATACACATTTATTTAGCAAGTTGAGAAACACACATCATTTTCAAACATAGCCTGCCTCATGCTACAGCAAATTTTCTAACTTTACAACAGGCACATTTTTCTTGAAAGTTCTTTTGGCATTTCTATAATGAGGCGTATTTTTTTCAATTCCTTCTATTAGCTCACACTCTCCCTATATATATCTTGTGCAAATTTTCAATTGTTAACGAAATACTTTTTTATTCATCCACTCAAGTTCAAATACATTTTTTTGAACTTGTAGTGGATGACACTTGATGTTATTGCAGTTTTTCAAATATTAATTCAGTAATTAAATTTAATTAATTCATTTTAGTTTTTTTTAGATTTAAGTTGCATGTATCCACCAATAGATGGCGCCAGATAAACTTAAAAAAATGAATGAAAAATTATTTATAAAGGACTATCTGCAATATAATGAAAAAAAAAGTAGGACTTAAAATTTTTTTTATATTACTTGTTTTTAGTAAACTCCTTTATCAATATTCAAGATTTTTGTTTAGAATGAGGAGCGTCTTTCACTAATGTTTCACAACAACGTTTATCAGTTTCTTCTAGACAAATATATATGTTGCTATGACAAACATAAACCATCATATTGCACATTTATTCTATCATTAATTACAAGGTATTTTACACTTTCAACTTCGCTATAATTGCTTAACACAATAATTTGCTTTATTACGCATTTCTATAATGAGCATAATTTTTTATATTTGCAATTATTTTTCGACATTCTTTACCCATCTGTTGGATATTTTTACACAACTATATTGCCATCTTATAGAACAAACGTAAACTTTTCAAATTTCTTGAAACAAATAATGTTTAATTTCACTGATCACGGTTTATAAAAAAATCATACTTTCTGAATTATTTAATGCTGAAAGAATTTTTTTCTTTGTTTCTGAAATGTGCTGTACGTTTTTTTCAAAAGATAAAACCAGCGTTGTAAATTTAGATACATTTGTGAAAAAATTTTTTTCTCCTTTTTACGTAACTAAGTAAAATATTTCATTGAATTTACTTACTTAAAAACGCATTTTCAAAAAGCATTTTAGAAAATTGTTTATTGTTTTTGAAAAAATAATCTCTCAAAGTGTTTTATTTTTTTTTTTTTTTTTTTTGCAATTGACGATTAACCAAAGTGTTCATTCAGTTATTAATAAATGTATTTATTTGAATTTTTTTATAAAATGCTTTTGCTATTTTTCCTTTGTGAAGAACAGTTTTCTATCTCTGACATCACCCATTAGTGAAATAACTCTTATATTTATTTAAAAGCAAGCTTTTATATTTCTATCTTTATAGATTTTACATTTCTATGAGTGGCAAGCATTGTAATCTTTGCTTTGAAAAAATAAATGTTCAGATTTGTTTGAGAAGAATTTTTAACGATGACTGTAAATCGCTGTTATTGTTTTGAAATTATTAATACCATAAATAAAATAAATTTTTATATTAAGTTTTATATAAGTATATTATAGTTTATATATGTTGTAAGATCACAGATATAAACTATGAATCTATAACCTAAACTATAAGATAAAATAGTTTGTTTAACTAAACTATAAAATCTAACTATATCTATGTTGTAAGGGATAATTTTACATTGCTTTGAACAGTCTTCAAAGGTTTTCTGATTTTATTATAAATTATATAAATACTTTACAATTACATCACAAAATTCTTTAAAATAATTATTGTGTTAGCCTACGTATTAAACTATAAACTATAGATCTATCTATATATATGTTGTAAGATACTATTTCACATTAATTTGGACAGTTTCAAAAGTTTTCTGATTTTTATTATAGAGTATATAAATACTTTACAATTACACCACAAAATCCTCTGAAATAATTACTGCATTAGCCTTTGGAACATTGTTCACACCACTAGCCTTTTTATAAAGTTTTCAACATAAATTAAAGGTTCATTTCCAAATACGATAAATCAAATTTTGCAATGCAATATCATTAGAATAAGTTTTTTTTTTTTCTTATATAAAATAAAATTATATATTTTACTCTAATATAAATTATTTCTTGTAAATAATCTAATTCTTGTAATAATCTTGTAATTTCTTGTAATAATAAGAAAATGTTTAAAATGAAGGGAAAAAAAAAAAAGTTGATTTTAATAACCTACTCTCACAGCAAACTAATAAATTGCTTTAGATGCAAAGGACAAACAGACTTTTGTCATTTCAAATCTCCTGTTATTGAAAGAAAATAATTTTCAAACCACTTTAAAAACTGTAACAAAATATGGATTAACTTTTAATTAATCGATAATGCTTTACATACTCAATTAATTATGAATGTAAATATTTTCCTTTTAATAAAGACATTTTCTACCACAATCGGTTCCTCAATTTAATCTTATGTTGCAATGATGTTCAAAACTCAACATGTCATTCAATATCAACAGTTCAACTTATCGTTATTCAAATAAAGCGCTGAATAGGAAGGAAAGTCTTTATGTAAAGATGCATTTTGATCTCATTTCTTTATTTTTCAAATACCACATTTCATGAAATACTTGAATACAAAAGATTTCTTCAGTCGACGCCATTGCTTAAATCGAAGAATTTAAATATAATGGAGACAAAATGAAACTTGAGTTGGTGAAACCCAATTTCATCCCCCTTTCAATATATCAGTTATTTTGATTTCAAATAATTCTGATCTTTTCTAGTTTACTTTGAAATGCTATTCTCAAAGATTATTTAAACTTTCGAATCAAATATTTTAATGATTTGAAAGCAGTTCAATTTTCTCCTGATTTCTTTTATTATTATTCAGTGTGCATAAAGAATCACTATAAATTCCAATGAAAGATGCCATCGATTTTTATGAATGAAATTCTTAATACCAATTATATCTACTGTCAAATGCTATACTTATCAAATTCCATATAGATTTTATTGATTCTCTTAAATTATTGAGTGTTTTGTTTTCGGTATTAACAATTGCATGCATTGGAAAATTTGACTGAATATAAAGCAACTACATTAAAACATGTATTAATGAGAGGTTGACTATTTAAAATTATTCAAACATATTTCTATAGTTTTAGCAGTCGAATTCTAATTAATGTTGATAACTTTGGACAAATTGAACTCATGTTTTTTTTTAATATTTACCTTTTTAAACTTACACATTGATATTATGAAATTATGTATTTATTCGTTAGCAAGTGAATTATTCAGTGCATTTTATTAAGATACATTTAAAACACATAAGATTAAAAGATATAGACACATATTAAAGATTAAAACACATTTATGAACTATTTTGGAAAGAGATTAAAAGATTAAAACAACATTAAAATAAGATTAAGACACATTTACATAACTATTTTGAAAAGTGAATAGAATATTTTTTAATACACAGAGATTCAAATCTAAAAGATATATGATAATGAATGGTGATTTTATTATATGAATGAAAAATTTTGTTCTTGCTGTATCTTTGCCATTATACTACACTTGTACCTAAAAACGGGTCGTTTTGTAGCCCATACCCTTATTCCTAAGACGCAATGATCACCTTTTATAAAAGTTCCAGTGATTGTAAAAAATTTTCTTCTCTGTCTATAAAGATTGATATCTAGAAGTACATTTGATCCAGTACTGTAATTCGTCAGAGAACGTCAATCTGATATATTGCTGCTGACCCAAAACACATTATTGTAGCAGTTGTTTTATGAGAAGAGATATAGCATTTCTATTCCCAGGGGAAATGAATGTATATTCTTTAAGAACCTGTCACTCAAATCTAACAGCAGATAGGCAGTGTCGTGGATATTTATACTACATGCAGATAGTGCTTTGTTCTAATCAGAACAATTTGTCACTCAAATCAGACAGCAGATAGTGTGTCATAGATACAGAGACAACATAAACTTAGCAATCGTTTGTTCCACTTTCACAGGTTGAAATAATTACAGATGGGATATGGGCTGCAGCATGAGTTGCTGCATCGTGATTGGTGATAGACCATGGGCTGAGGAACTATTTACTCAAACAAGAAGTAAGGGAAGCTGATACCCCCTCCACCCTCCCTTGAAGTTTTTTTTAAAGGAAGGTTTTTGGATGAGAGGACTAGTTTGCGACGAGCAATCAAAAGTGTTGTTTTTCTCTAAAGTGACTGAACAGGCAGAAGATTCCACCTGATTACAAGAACCCCTTGTGTTTTTTTTTGTAATGTTACTTATGGTCTAGCACAGACAGGGATACATTAGGTTCGTTGTAGACGCGATAACTCTGAAAACCTCCGTCCTTGGAGTGAACTGTACTTGTGTATCAATCACATTATATCTTTAATTTTTTTTTATTTTTAATTTTTAAATAATAATTTGTAGCTAATATTCTTTAATATTTTTAAATAATAATTTGTAAAAAGAGTTCTGTATATTCAAATATCATTTATATATATATATATATATATATATATGATATTTGTAAATAAAAATTTAAAGTCTTCCTATGAACTTTAAAAAAGGCCTTTCTTGAGGCAGTTATAGGTCTAGTATAGCTTGAGACTTTACATTATCATAACATCAACTAAACATTTTCCCACTGATTGTATACTTTTTAAATACCAACATGATATAACTGCCAAAAACTAGCATTTAATTGCAGATTAAAAGTATTTTTGCAAGGTTAAAGGTTTTGCAAACTGGGCAGAAGTAATATTTCTGTTTCTTTACATTAATGGTGTGCTAATCTATCTTTCGTAATAAGCTGTTCTTTTTTTGGTCTCCAGTACGCTTTCGATGAAAAATTCTACTTTTCTAATGTTTTCTATCCTGGATATAATTCTAGCAAATAAATGATATTTTGTTGGCCCCAGTTCAAACATTTGTTGTATTCTAAGGTGAAATAAAAATGCTCCCAAATGATATCTTAGGACATTTTATATTCAATATTTGTCGAAAAATGAGAAACACTGTCTTTAGTAACTGACATTGCGATTTTATCCTTAAATTGTAATTAAAATGCTTTATTTTACCTAATTACACTAAAAAAATTTGTGAAATTTTGTTTAAAAATTTAGTTTTAGAAATTTTGTTTTTCGACTTCCTCAATACTTTTTTACAATCAAAGTTTTCACACATTTAGCAACTTCTTAGAAATTTTGAAGCAATTTATTGTTGTTCAACTGTGTGCCTAAATATACTGGGAATTCTGCTGAGGATTAGTGCTATTATATGTATGCACTTCAGAAAGGTATATAACTGTATAAACATTTTGGAACTGTAAATGATATTTTGGAACAAAAATATTTTCAAAAGTTTAGGCCCCTTTTTTTGCATATCTACACTGAGTTTTCATTATAGTCAGAATGTCTTGCTTTTCTTAAAGTTTGTTTAAAATTTATAATGTTCCAAAATTTTCAATAAGTTTTTAAGGCTTTAAATATATCTTTAAAAACAAATTCAAGAATATCTTTATAATAGAGATTTTCTAACTAAAACATACCTAGATCTTAAAGGAAATAGTTGCACAAGAAAGTAGAAATTATTATAGAAAATAACAGGTATTGAAATAAAATCTAATTAAATTTAAAACTATCATCTATTATTCATACAATATGTTTTGTGGAATATATCCTACAAAGTTTCTTTTAGGGATTTTAAAATTAATTTTATACTGAAGGAAAAAAGTGCTAATGGAATATACAAGGCAAACTATAGACACAGGAATAACTAACTAGCTATATACAATAATACTATCAGAATTTCAATATTTTATACAATTACGCTTGTTTTTCAATAACAAGGCTATTTATTTAAAGCTTATATTTTGAAAGTATTTATTTTTAATTTTTATTCATATTATATGTGCAATATTCCAACAATGAAATAGATAAAATATTGTTAAGGCAGAATTCCTCCGAAATTAGAATTTTATCATGCAAGCTTATACATTCTAATATTGAAATAAATTGAACTCCTATTTCTTGAATTAAAATTGAATTTTTATAAAAAAAAAAAATTGTATTGAAATTACTTTTCAAATTCTGAACATGGACAAACAAGAATATTTCTAAAAAGTATTTTGATCGATTGTTTTTTTTCATTGTTTACAGTGCAAAATCATCTGATTTTGAATGAATGTTTATAGCATTTTTAAAATATTACTTATTATCATAATCCAAAATTAAAACTAAAAGTTACAAATTAAAAAGAAAAAATGAATGATAATTTCTTTTGTTGTGATTGCAATTATTTTTATTCCTTATTGAGTGAAAGTAAAGGATTTTTATATATAAGTGGTTTATTGTAAATGTATATTCTTTGCTCATTGTAAAAAGATATATTCATGTTCTATCTCATGATCGGATGTAAAGAGTTTAGGTATCAATTAAATTAAATTGAAGAATCTCGCTCACTGTAGGCACTGTTTTTAAATGCATTGCCTGCTATAAATCGTAATAAAATAAAAGATTAAATGAAGCTACTTATTGTAATAAAGTAGATATTGAATGATGTTATTGATTGTAATAAAGTAATAATTGATTGAAGCTATTTTTGTAATAAATAAAAGTTGGAATGGAGCTTTTTGATTGTGGTGAAGTAAATATTGAATAAAACTATTGATTGTAATAAAATAAAAATTAAATGGAGCTGCTTATTAAAATTGAGTATGCAATAAAATGAAGATTAAAAAAAGCTATTGATTGCTGTAAAGTATCTGATAATAACTGATTGCTGTAAAGTGAAGATTACCTTATAAAAATTCAAATCATTCCCATATAGTTCAGTAACATATAATTCGGGATACCTTTTTAATTTTATCCCACATCATTTTATTTGGTGCACTTTAGGGAAAAAAAGTGCAGGAGGACAGTATTCTGATCTACTCTGTTGTCTCAATGTGTGATAATTTCTCTGATGTCTGATTTGTAAGAGAAGATTTAAGGTGTAGTTGATGAAACACGAAAACGAAAGCATTAAAGAATTATGTTGACAATTTTTGAAATAGAGCGATGTTGCATTGTTTAAGCATGCAAAACGGGTCTATGGTAACTGAAGTACGCTACAAAATGCTTGCACTCTAAGCTGCAGAGGTTTCTGGCGAAAATGTAGTCAATGGGGGAGTTCCCAATAAATGACAACAATACGTCATGGGTCACGCCAGCTAAACTTCGACCTCGTGTGAACCTTCACTCATGTTGTCTGTCAGAATTTACCTTTTGGGGCTTTTTGGATTCATTTTGATTCTTTCTACTTCATGGAATACGTTTCATTGAATTTTGCTTCCACATTCTCTGTATATAAGCCGACATTATAAAAGTTCACCAAATATTTCCTTTATATTTAGAATTCGCTGGTATACATTTTATATCATTGTGGGTTTCGTTGTTATATTCAGTCATTTCTCGCTGAAACTTTTTTAATGAGGCCTTGATCACTACCGTAAACACATCGGATGTTGACATACAACAACGCGACTAAATATCGAGACACCGGATTCTTGGTCACCTTCCAGTCTCCTTTCATTCCTCTCCTTTACCACTCGAATCTTTCAATCATTCTCTGCACCATGATATATTTAGATTTTACAACTTATGATAAGGTTTTTTAAGTCATTAATATTTCAAACTGGAGATGAAAACAAGACGCTTCAATTCTGAATCGTCTACCCATAAGAACCAATTTTATACATGTTTTCACACCAGAAAGTGTGTATGATTCATGACTATATACAAGGAAACAATTTTTATTAACTGCATAAAAATCCTTTTAAAATTCAAAGTTTTACAGCAATTCTACTTGAATAGGTGAGTACTTTGTTGATAAACTTGTAAGAAATGTTTCATTTATTTGAACTAAAATAAAATATCCATTCGTTTCTAAGTACTTTATATTTAAAGAAAATAAGGTTCCTTGAAATAAACATCTCATTAAATTAACAAAATGCCTTGAAAGACACTAAGTTGAGTTAAGAGCATACGTACCATCTCCAGCACAGCATTCTGTTATGCATTTAATTTTATGTCTTAATGGTTCGTTAGAGATGAAGTAGAAAATTAAATCTCAACTGAGTAACTTTTATAATAAACTAAAAGAGAATCATAATGTGATGGCGTATTTTAAAACCCACTTTCTCTACAGGCTCCAAACGCTTAAAACCTTCCACTTTGTCATAGACTTGTTATAAAGCACTTGAGGGTCACAATCGTTATTTGATTCAAGTAATAGTGCAATTAAATTAATAAATAAAATCTATAGATCTTATGTACTTGTTTCACTCTATGTTTTAGTGGTTTTAAGAATGATCTTCATTATTAATAAAATTATAAATTAACTAAAAGTAATTTTATAATTTGAGTACTATATTGAATGTGTTCTCACTGGCAAAATGTAATTAAAAATTTGTTGATAAGCAGTTGACAGCAAGTTAAAAAGAAAAAGGAGAAAATAACATAACAAACAAATTTTACTATTCATGACCATAGTTATATACAATAAATCAACGGTTATTCTGAAATTTCAGAAGAAAAAGGCATTCAAATTAAAAGAAAAGCTTAAATAATAATTAATTATACAATTCACAGTCCATTAATTTTATATAATAGAGATAAAAGAATAATTTGAATAATAATATTTTTCAAAATAAACTCTAAGAAAGAGAAAACGTTAATAATATAAAGTAAAAATGACATATTATTAGCATAATTCTGTATGTGAAATCGAAGATTATTCCAAAGTGCTACATGAAAAAGAAGTTCTTAAAAAAAGATAAGATATTTATTATAAAATGTTGTTATAAATGTTAAAAAAGGCGAATTGTTTTAACTTATAATCATGGTTTTGCATGTGAAATAGATGTTTAGCATTCCTATGATCTCAATAAGAGACAGAAATGGCAATAATTAACGGGAGAATTAAAAATTTCTTTTTAAAATCCATGCTTATACTTTCTCTTTAATTTCTCGTATTATTAGTGTGTAAATTATTTCACATCAATTAAATTATTAGTAATGAAAATGAGTGATTCTGACAAGAAATAATTTTAGTTGAAATGCAACTAAATAAAAGATACACTATAAGTGAACTATAATTTGCTGAAGTTTCACCATAATGTATTGTAAGTGTTTTTGTACCACAAAAAAGGTTAATTTTTTAAATATAGAGAGGAATCTGCCTTTTAAAATTTCACTGAAGTCATTATTTAAATAAATTAAGTAAAATTGTTTGAAACAATTTTATCTTTCTATTATATAACTCATTGATAACACAGGCATTTAAACGAATACACTTTTAAACTTTTATTTAATATTTAATATGATATAGTGGACACAAATGTGTTTTTGATGTCGTCATCACGTAATCAAACGTTTAGGACATTCTCAATCAATTTTTCTCTTGGTTGCAGCAGTCTTACTCACACGTCTCTTCACAATGTTCCACAAATTTTCTATATGATTACTATCTGGAGAATTACTAGGCCAATCCAAAACTGTCCCTTTTTTTTTTTTATAAATTTTGTTGTTAACTTAGAAGTATACAAAAAAAAAAAAAAAATTTTGAAAGTCAATTCCTACTTTTTTTTTCACTATAATGCATAAAGTCCTTTATAAATAATTTTCATTCATTTTTTAAGTTTATCTGGCGCCATCTATTGGTAGATATATGCAACTTAAATCTAAAAAAAAATATAATTAATTAATTAAATTTAATTACTGAATTAATATTTGAAAAAAAACTGTATTAACATCCAGTGTCATCCATTACAAGTTTAAAAAAATTCCATTTGAATTCTCTTGAGTGGATGAATAAAAAAGTATTGTATTAACGATTGAAAATTTTAACAAGATATATATAGGAAGAGTGTGAACTAATAGAAGGAATTGAATGATGGAGTAAGATCACTGTTGTAGCACATCAATGCCACCAGCGAACGTTTGCCTAGAAGGTACAATTTTTATCTTGTAATATTGAAAAGTATTTTTGAGAGCCTATCATTCCTTCAATTGGTATTAACTGCCAAGTTCTCCAGATGTAAAATAAACCCGAAACATCTGTTTCAAAGGATACTTAACTGTTTGATTAAAAGATGTTATTCCCTGATGTGTTCCCCGCTCTTTCGTCTGGCAAATGTTGAACGAAACCTTTGTACAAAAAATGTGTTTCGTCATTGAATACAACCTTATTCTATTCTTGGGAAGTCCCAAGAATGGAATAAGGTTGTAAGTATTCAATAAGCCTTCGTCGTATTGTCGATGAATCCACACTCACACCAGCAGCCAATAATTCTCCCTGCAGATGTGTACTTGTTGTCTACGTTTGCACCCTATTTATTCTTCCGTTTTGGAGAAACTGTTTCAAACTTATTTTGTTGATTTATAATCCTGGAATTCCAACTCCAACTGCTGCAGCAATATTTTCATCACCATCAGTGAGGTATGTTGACTTAGAGTGACAATTCTAGTCATTTTTTGTGGTAATGATATAATAATTTTTCATACAAGTGAGAACAAGGCAACTCGCGCAATCAACTGTTTCTTACGGCAGCTGGCACACAACTGAAGTGAAAATGTTCTACGTAGGCTGATCACGTGGTCAAACCAGTTTATACTAGTTAAGGATAACCGCCTTTCATAACAGAATGTGGTTTAAACCGATTTCAGCCAAGAAATCTCTGTGAAAGGACGATTCTTAAAAAAATAAAACTTTTCCTAATTAATTTGTGCAGTACTAAAATTCTAAGGAAAATGTTAATTATGGGTTATAAATATCTATGTAGAAAATAGTACTAAAAACAACTCATAATATATTTGTACATTCGTTTTATAAATATCTATTATATTATTTTATATAATATTTAGCATTATATAGTATAATAGGTTTTTTGTTTTTATGAATCCATATGTTAGATGACATGTGCATGCTTTTGACAATGTTTATAAATGTAAAAATAGAATGGAGAAACCTATGAATGTCTAGGAAGAAATGTCTGTATGCCTACATATAAATATTAATGTAAATAAATTTTTAAAAATAAATAAATAAAATAATGAACAAACCCCTTTTAAAATTACTTCGTTGCTATGAACAAAAATAAATTCGTAGATTATAAATACATGTATTATTTATAGTAGGAAAAAATATTTTTCCACATGAATTGCAGCAGAGTTTAAAAAATTTTAATCATATGAAATTCACTAATTACTGAAAGATACAAAAAAAAAAAAGAATGCCAAAATAAAATGTAATGTATTTCTCAGTATTTTCTAAATTAAGCTACATTCTTTATTAAAAAAAAAATATAAGAATATTTGGAGTAAAAGAATTTATTTGTAGAATTTTTTTATCATATAGATAATATTTATAAAACATTGCTTAGTTTTAAAATTTTAGCAATTGAATATATTAAAAACATTGTAAAGTATTTAATTTTTCATGTGGGTATGTATTTAAAGGTTTAAATTATTGAAATACAATCATATTTAAAAAAATATTTTTATTAAACTCAAATATTTTTTTTTTTTTACTACAAATATTTGTATATTTCTTTTTCAATAAATTTAAATAAACTAAACACAGTTTTTTTTTTTAAATTTATGTAAGATTAATAGGTTTATTTATTTGAAATATAGTTATTTTATTATTACAAATTTTAAAATTAATTAAAAGGGAAGATAAAATATTGATCACAGATGTTGCAAATTTTGTTTTAACTATAAAATGGATTTAATATAATTCCTAAGTATGTAAGAAAAGTATTACTGTTACATAAAGAAACTAACTAAAAATTAACGAATTAGTTCGAAATAAAAATAATAATTGAGTATTTATATTCATTATGGTGTTAAAACTAATTCAATAAAAAAGTGCTTTAAGCTCTCTCAAATACCTAGTTTTGATAAAGATTAATATTTCTAAAACCAATATTTAGTGAATTGAAGCCAATTCTGTAAATTGTTTTTGTAAGTCATTATTTGGCGACTCAATGTATGAAAGAGTAAAGTGTCTTTAAAAACGATAAAAATTAAAAAAACCTTTAAATACTGAACAAAGCGCAAACTATATTTAATATTTCAAAGACTTACATTAAAGTTCTCGTATTACCCATAAAAGACAGTTCTGACACCACCTTGAACAAATGTGATAGAGGGGGAATTACGATTCTCAAAGATATTTGCCAGGTATTCCATGTCGCTTGGACCAAGAAATACCCCTAGATTTACGATAGTTTTATACCCAAAATTGTTAAGACACTTAAGCATTTGTAGAAATTTATTCGTTTGTGAAAGTAGCGATTGTAAGTAAGCTAATAGAAATAATCAATATTTTAACCATTCATGTCAATATCTGGTCTCGAATCGTAATTAAACGGAGCAATATGACGATTTACACATGAAAAGAAGAGATAAACAAAAATAGTAATAAAATAAATAATTTCATATTAATAGTTTTCAAGTTTATTATCTTTTTAAAACTTTAGTTAAATATGTAGCTAACATTTTCATTTTTTCCATTCTATGTCATTCATATTGCCTTTGTGTTTTGATGAAGATGTTGTCATTGTTTATCATTTTAATCTTCGTCATTTTCCATAATGTTACCCTTTGAATAGTTATATACACTCATGT